>PVLA01006346.1:9535-125994 GCA_004027455.1 Hydrochoerus hydrochaeris | reverse complement strand
TCCCATGTGTGCCTGCCTGAGAGTGTGCTTGGCTCCTGCTCCCATGTGTGCCTGCCTGACAGTGTGCTTGGCTCCTGCTCCCATGTGTGCCTGCCTGACAGTGTGCTTGGCTCCTGCTCCCATGTGTGCCTGCCTGACAGTGTGCTTGGCTCCTGCTCCCATGTGTGCCTGTGCAAACTCTGGTGTGCAGACCACATCTCCCAGGGCGAGCCCGCAGACCCAGCAAGTTTGCAGTGTGTGTGCCAGCGCCTCTCTGTGAGGGCGCACTCCTGAAGTGCCCTCCTCATCTACTTCGTGCAATTTTAGCTACCTGGACTCAACTGCAGTCTGAAAATATTAGGTGGAAAATCCCGGAAATAAACAACTCATAGCTTTCCCCCAGTGTCCCTTAAATAACTTCTAATGTGATACATTGTTAGGAATTCTAATTTATTATTGTTGTTAATTTCTTACTTAGGAAAAATAGGCTAAGCAGGGTTCAGTGCTATTTACAGTCTCATGCATACATGGCAGGGCGTTCGTGCGTGTGCGTGCGTGGGTGTGAGTGAAGGTAGTGGAGTAGAAGGAATCACCTTGTGGGTGAGGGGTGTGGTTGACTGTGGTGGCCACCTAGGCCTGGGTCCGGTCCTCCACCCCCTTCCCTAATTGCTGCCGGCTGCCTCTCTGCTCCGACCCACCACCAGGTGGCCGGCCTCCTGCCCATGCTTCAAGATACATCCCATAGGCCCTTCACAATGCTGTGGCCCACGGATTCTGCCCTGCAGGCCCTGCCCCTTGATCGGCAGGCCTGGCTATACCATGAGGACCACCGTGACAGGCTGGCAGCCATTCTCCGTGGCCACATGATCCGTAATATGCAGGTGAGCACACCTCAGAGCACACTACTTGCTCCTTAGCCTGCCTGCCACCTCCAATTGTGGCTCCATTTGTTCAGGTCTTGGCATCCGACCTGCCCAACCTGGGCCCACTCCGAACGATGTATGGGACTCCCATCTCTTTCTCCTGCGGCCGTGATAGGCCTGTAAGTCGGGAGAGGACTGGGATGAGGGAGCAAGAAGGGCAGTGAGGGGCAGCAGAGCCTCATTCCTGTGTGCTCCACGTCCTCCGCCTGCAGGGCGAGCTCATGGTGGGTGAAGATGATGCCCGGATCGTACAACGGTACCTGGCCTTTGAGGGTGGCCTGGCCTATGGCATCGACCAGCTGCTGGAGCCACCTGGCCTTGGTGCTCGCTGCGATCGCTTTGAGACCCAACCACTGCAACTGGTAAGGGAGACCACAGGCCAGAGGTGGTAGGGCTGGAGCCCAAGTGCAGCTGTTCTGTCCATACCCACCTGACATTGTGGTGTTGGCCTCTATCCCTTTCAGAAGATCTGCAGCATCTGTGGGCAGGAGCCACCCTGTCCTGAGGGCTCACGGGAGGAGGTAAGGCACCTAGAGCTGGGTTAGGAGGTAGGCAGAGGCCAACGACCGCCAAACTCAGGCTGTCTATGACCTGACTCTTCCTGGCCCAGGGCAGTACTGAGACCTGTTGGCGCCACCCAAAGTTCTGGATAAACTCTCCAATGCGTACCTTCATGCTTGGCAGTGTATGGGTGCGGCCCAACTACTGGGGCCAGCCTCAGAGCCTGGGCAGGGGCTGCCGGCGCTCCTGTGTCACTACTGTGTGGAAGCCAAGCTGCTGTCCTGGCCACTATGGCAGTGAGTGCCAAGGTGAGCATCCTGAGGTTGCAGACTTCTGACTGACTCCTCCAGCCCCCAATTTATCAAGCACTGGTCATTGTCCCTAAGAAAGGATATGCAGGGTGGGGGAGGTCTGGGCAATGGGCAGATTTTACTAGGGGGATGCTCAAAGGACAGGTGTGCAGAGGCTGTGGAAGTGCTGGAGCATCTAGTTCTCCAGGGCCTCATGGCACAGGGGTGTCCTCGGCAGTGTGGGAGCATCGTGGATAGGTGCTCCTTGAAGAAGCGGCCACTGGTTGGGGGGTTCCAGGACTGAGCTACACGTGTGAGTGTCCTGATGGGAGCCCTTCCCAACCTCTGTCTCCTTCCCCATCCCACAGCTTGCCCTGGTGGCCCTGGCAGCCCCTGTAATGACCACGGTGTGTGCCTGGATGGCACAAATGGCAGTGGGCAATGTAAATGTCATTTGGGTTTTGCTGGGACGGCCTGTGAACTCTGCGCCCCAGGTGCCTTTGGATCCCAATGCCAAGGTGGGCTATCCTTGCCCTGTCCCACCTCGTCCCAACTCCCTTGGCCTAAGCGCCCACCCTTATCCTCCTGGTTGTCCCTCTGCAGCCTGCCACTGCACGTCCCATGGCCGCTGTGATGAGGGCCTTGGAGGATCTGGCTCCTGCTTCTGTGACGAAGGGTGGACTGGGCCACACTGTGAGGTGCAGCTGGGTAAGCGTCTGTGGGGTTTGTGCCCATACGGCTACACTTGCACACTGCTGGCTGCCCCAAAGACACACACAGGGGGAGGCTCTGAGGTTGGCCAGGATAGGTGGACACCAGGAGTGCAGCTACTGACCTGGTCATATGGGGATGGGCCTGGGGGACAGAGTTGCAGCCCGTGTGTACCCCGCCCTGTGCATCCCAGGCCATGTGCCGTGCGGGCAACCGCTGTGAGTGCAACTTGGGCTATGAAGGCGATGGCCGTGTGTGCACAGGTAAGCAGGCGACTGGGTGGGACAGGTGGAGGCACCTCCAGTTCCCTTATCACCTGCCTTGACCACTTACTTCTGTCCGCAGTGGCAGACCTGTGCCAGGATGGGCATGGCGGCTGCAGTGAGCATGCCAACTGCAGTCAGGTAGGCACAGTGGTCACCTGTGCCTGCCTGGCTAACTACGAGGGCGATGGCTGGAGCTGCCGACCCCGCAATCCCTGTGCAGACAGCCACCGAGGGGGTTGCAGTGAGCATGCTGCCTGCCTGTACACTGGCCCAGTAAGTAGGGCACCGGAGCCAACAGCCAAGGTGGGGAGGTCCCTCTGACTCACTGCCCTTGTCTCTGAAGGACCCCACTATTCTCCCTGCTCCTAGAACACCCGGCGCTGTGAGTGCCACGCAGGCTATGTGGGCAATGGACTACAGTGTCTAGAAGAAGCTGAGCCGCCTGTGGACCGCTGCCTGGGCCGGCCATCACCCTGCCATTCGGATGCTGTGTGCACTGACCTGCACTTCCAGGGTGTGCTCCCTGCCTACTGCCGGCATGGTGCTTTCTCTCTCTGCTTTCTGGCCAGCTGACCATGCACTGCTTTTCTCCTGCAGAAAAGTGGGCTGGTGTCTTCCACCTCCAGGCCACCAGTGGCCAATATGGCCTGAACTTCTCAGAGGCTGAGGCTGCCTGTGGGGCCCAGGGAGCTGTCCTCGCATCATTCTCTCAGCTTTCTGCTGCCCAGCAGGTGCGTGAACTCAGGAGTCACAACCAAGCCTTTGGGGTCCCGAGTTGGGCCTTGGGTCTCAGCATCCCTCCTGCTCTTGCAGCTGGGCTTCCACCTCTGCCTAGTGGGCTGGCTGGCCAACGGTTCTGCTGCCCACCCTGCTGTGTTCCCTGCAGCAGACTGTGGTGATGGTCAGGTAGGTGTGGTCAGCCTTGGCACCCGAAAGAACCTCTCGGAGCGCTGGGATGCCTACTGCTACCGTGTGCAAGGTGCGTCCATCCTACCATGCCCTGCTTTGCCCCTCCTGCCAACCTACAAGTCACTGACCTGCCTTCCTTGCAGACGTGGCTTGCCGATGTCGGGACGGCTTTGTGGGTGATGGGATCAGCATGTGTAATGGGAAGCTGCTTGACGTCCTGGCTGCCACTGCCAACTTCTCCACCTTTTATGGGGTGTGCAGGGACCCAGCCTCAGGGGTGGGGCCTGGGTGTCCAGGGAGGACCCTGACCACAGCCCTGTCTTCTCAACCTCCCAGATGCTGCTGGACTATGCCAATGCTACCAAGCGAGGCCTGGACTTCCTCGATTTCCTGGATGATGAGCTCACCTATAAGACACTCTTCGTCCCCGTCAATGAAGCCTTTGTGAATAACATGGTAACGCAGGGGGACGGGCAGAGCAGGCCCCAGGCTATCCCTCTGGCTGGCCCAACCTCACAGGCCTTTCTCCACCCAGACGCTGAGTGGCCCAGACCTTGAGCTACATGCTTCCAACACCACCTTCCTGCGCACAAACGCCAGCCAGGGGACCTTGCTCCCTGCCCACTCGGGTCTCAGTCTTGTCATCAATGACATGGGCCCTGACAACAGTTCCTGGGCCCCTGCGGTGAGTCTAGCTGCTGCCTCCTCCCTGCTGGACCTGGTCCTCCCCTGCAGGGCCTGACTCTTGTCTCCCTGCAGGCTCCAGGGACGGTTGTGGTTAGGCACGTCATCATGTGGGACATCATTGCCTTCAATGGCATCATTCACGCTCTGGCCAGCCCCCTCGTGACGCCTCCACAGGCTGTGAGTCTGGGGAAGAAGGTAGAGCTGTAAGGGGTGGGGGACGGCTTTGGCCAGGTCTCTGATGCTCTCCTTGTTCGCAGGGAGCAGTAATGGCACCTGAGAACCTGCCTGTGGCAGCAAGTGTTGGGGTTGTGGTAGCCACTGGAGCACTGCTGTGTCTAGTGGCAGGAGCTCTCTACCTCCGAGTTCAAGGCAAGCCTGCCGGGTTTGGCTTTTCCACCTTCCAGGTAGGTGAGACGAAGGTGGTGGGCAGGGGCAGGGTCCTTCCATCTTCCGTGAGACCTGTCATCCCTCTTAGGCAGAGGATGATGCTGATGACGACTTCGCCCCATGGCAAGAAGGGTCCCCAACCCTCGTCTCTGTACCTAATCCTGTTTTTGGCAGCCATGATGCCTTCTGTGAGCCCTTTGATGTGAGTGTGGGAGGTGTGGGAGTGTAGATGGGGTCCTGGGCCCCGTCTTGCCCTGTTGTGACCAGCCTCCCTCTCCCAGGACTCTCTCCTTGAGGACGACTTTCCTGACACTCAGAGGATCCTTGCTGTCAAGTGATGGGCTGAGGTCAAGCAGAGCATGTGGGAAGTGACCACTTTTATTGCTTATCTGGACAGAGGCCCAGTGTGGATGGGGCAGGAGGGATTGGGGGTCTGTCCTGGACAATAAAGGTACCCTCAGCGGATATGAGCCATGTCGCCGAGGAAGGGTGTCTTCATGCAGCCTGTGCACAGCTGGTCCATCCAGAGAGGCGCCTCATGCTGCAGAGGTGTGCGGCGTGGGTAGAAGGTGAAGTCCACGCGGTAGTTGAGCAGGCAGCTGAGGGAGGCCATGTAGAGGTCAGAGAAGCGCACGAGGCGCCTAGAGAAGTAGGTGGGGTTGTGGAAGGTGCGGAAGATGCTCCCAAACTGAGCATTGAACAGGGCCTTGGTGATGTACCTGGGGAGGGAGAAGGGGGTCTTGAGAGTGGGCACAGGAGGGCCTGGGGCAGGACCCTACCCTGGCTTCCCCCTGCGCACCTCAGCTCCTGCCGCTCCTTCATCCAGGCAGCCAGCACCTGTTGTGACTCTGCGTCCTGATAAGTCTGGAGTGGGGAAAAGCCAGTGCGTGGCTCCTACACCCTGAAGCTAACGCCCTGGCCCCTCTGCCCGGACAGCCCGCTGCCCGTACCTGCATGCGCTCGAGCAGCCCGGTCAGTGCCTGCTGCCAGGTCAGCGAGTGCATGTACTGCTCGGTGTTGATGATGCGGATCTCGCGCTCCAGCTCAGGGATGATGGCGCCTGTGCGCCAGCCGTGCCGCAGCATGAGATCCTGGGGGGAGACCGGTATCAGGGGCAGCTGGGGAGCTCCCCACCCTTCACCCCTGCGGCCTAGCCCAGCTCCCTCACCGCTAGATCACTGTAGAGGTGGTCTCCAAAGTAGAGAACCCGGGGACCACGCCACTCTGTCAGCCGGAGGAAGTCAAACAGGTTTCCCTTGGGAACGGAGAGGCTGCTGAGTTAACGGCGTCCTGTGGGCCGCCAGCACCAGCCTCTCCAGTCTTGCCGGAGGCCGGGCTGCCCTTTCCCGTGGCCAGGCTGCGCTGCAGTCCTCACCACTCACCCTCCCACTTAAGAAGTGGTGTCTGCCCACCACAGGGTGGGCGCCTGTGGGCCTAGTGCAGTGCCCGAGCCTCAAGGGCCTCACCCCCGCTCCAGGCTGGACACTATGTCCCTGTTTATGAGAAACAAACCCTTGGGCAGGCCCCACACTCTAAAGCAAAGGGTCCTGAGATTCTTGTTGGCTGCCTCAGCCTAGAGGGGATCCAAGAGACCAATGGCAGAGCTCACTGGCCAGGCTGTCGGCTTTTCCTGCTCCAAAGCCAGAGAAATAAACACTCAGCCAGGCCCAAATATAACTGGAAAGGTCACAGGGCAGAGTGATGGTGGAGGGGCCAGAACCAGAAGTGCTGTCCCCTGCCAGACCCAGAAGCAAGAATGTACATTCAGTGAAGCATAATTCACAGAGACGTCTGTCCCCATGAGCCTCAGAGGGATGGGACAGACGGTTGTAGAGAAGCAGGCAGACCCACTGACGGCTGTGACTCCTGGCCAAGAAGGATCTTGAGGCAAGAGATGGGGAGAGGGCAGAGAATGATGGGGACTTTGGGCAAGGCTCCTGAGAACCAGGCAGGATCCAACACACACAGTATAAAGAAACTTCAGCTGGTTGGACTAAGAACTGCCTGGCAGCTACAGAGGAAGAAGTTAACATTCCCACAGCGGTCCCTACTTTCCTCCACCGTGGGCAGATGCTGAGACAAAGAAGTGCAGTTTCCTCAGAGCTGAGCAGACCAACATGGACCCCAGGGGCTGTGGGGCTGCAGGATGCTGCAGGGTAGGAGTGCTGCCTCTAGGTCAGGCCTGAGCACTTCGACACTGTGCCCCTGGCCAACTGCTGGCTTCCCCCAGCACCAGCATGGAGGCCTCTGGAATCTACCCATAAGACACCCAGCTCAGCCAGGATTTCCACATTCCAGTCAAGGCCAAATGCCTTAATCAGCTCCTGCTCATGGCCACCTGATGGTTCAGGCTCAACCCCTTTTATCTTCCGAGCCAGGCAGGAAGAGGCCCTCTCCAGAGTTTTAAGGAACTTCCCACTAGCCTGGCTCAAGACCCCCCAGCTGGGTCTTCCCACAGCAGTGCTCAGCCCCGGCTAGCTACAGTGCTATTCACTAGGTCCTCAGAGGGGACAGCACATTCCAAGTCCTTTATACTACAACTTGAGCAGAGTACCAAGTGCTTTTGCGATAAGGTAACTAGGTCAGGCTTTCCCCGCTACTGTGTGGAGTTATACTCAGGCAGCATGACCGAGAAGCTAAGCACTCTCTTCCCATGGCTCAGACCTCCCAGACCTGCTCCCTAGCTCCCCTGCCAAGGTGACCAGCGGTCACTGCTGCTGGTTCTAGCCCCACAGTATGCAGCTGGCCAGGGCGGTGGGGGCTGTGGTGCTTCCTCAGAGGCTGTGGCTACGCAGGCCAGGGCCTTGGTTAGGCCCCCAGCACCTGCCGGGTGCTATCCTTCCAAACAACACTCACCTGCCGATAGATCTTGCCCTTTTCCAGGCGTGTGATCCGGTCCCAGTGAAGTGAGCCCTTCTCATCAAGTTTTCGGAAAGGCCTGAGGGGAGAGGCAAGGGCTGGATCTGCAGTCTGTGCTTCCCCTCTCGGCAAGCCCACCCACTCAGGGCGTGCCTCCTAGCAAGGTCACGTTCTCACCCCACACACAGAGCGAAGGACAAAGGCCAGTCTGGCCTTGTGCCTCAAGTCCCCTCACTAGGGCTGGGGCCTCCAATTCCTCCACCCCACTGCCTGCTTCCAGGACCATACTTGCGCCGGTCAGTGAAGAAGCTGGGCTTGTCTGCCTGGACGATAACCACGTCAAAGAGTTGGCGCCAGTCAGGACCCACCATATGCCGCATGCCCTTGTCCCTGTGAAGATGTGACACAGGCTGCAGGTTGTCTGGCCACCAGCCCAGGCTTTGGTCCCGCCCTCCCCCCTCCACGGTGGGGCTGGACTCACACAAAGCTGAAAGGACTGTTAGTGATGAGGAATAGCTGTTTCCCATGGGCTACCAGGCGGCTCAAAACTGCAAATGTTTCATCTCCTCTCAGGATATACTTCTCTGAGGGGGAATACGGTCTGTGAGCGCTGGCCCTTCCTTCTGCTCAGACAGGCCAAGGAAGGCCTACTGTCCACCCTTACCCATATCTCGCTCAATCCACTGGTACATGAGGCCTTTCACGTGCACATCTCGAATGGCATCCTGGAAGAAACGGGGGACAGTAAGGACACAGCAGGGTCCAAGAAAGCCTGCCCTATTGTGGCTGGACTATGCCTTCCTACCAGCTAACAGGCAGTCCCAGAGTCCCTACCGTCACATCCTTGTAGAGGTGTGCTTGGTCAAACTCCAGGCCATGGCCTAGGAAGTAGTCCACCACGCAGGACAGCAATGCCATCTCCGGCAGTGAGAAGATATCCATGAACTGCTTGATGGAGGGGCCCTAAGGAGAGGGCCATGTCTCAGCCATCCCACTGACCCCACCACCCCAGCACTGGACACTAAGGGCTTCAAATCTGCCTTGGGACACTGTCAGAACTCAGCGGTGGGTCAGGGCTGGCCACTGCCTTGTGGGGAGCCAGCATCCATAGTGAGATCACGACTATGTGGCCTCTTTGAGGAGCAGGATGAAGGAAACACCTTGCCGTAGAAACCGCTCATCTGGTAGAGTGGGATGTGCTGGGTGCCTCCATAGAGGTCGATCACTTCTTCATCTGGCACCGGCTGGAGGCCCCTGAGTTAGGGCACAGACACCATCATTCCGAGCCCAGGCAGGGTGGTGGCTGGGGCAGGACCAAGGTAGTCAGTACTGACCTGTAGGCTGTCCCCAATTGCACATAATGGAAGGCATCAATCTTCATCAGAAGGCTCTGAGGGCACCAGAGGCAAGTCGGCAGTAAAGAGGCAGTTTTTGCCACTGAGCAGTAGAGTTCTCTGCCTCATTAATGTTCCTAAGGCTTAACTAGCTGCCCTGAGCCAGCCTCTTCTAGTCCCCATGCCAAAGCCTCCATGGGAGGGTCAAACCAAGAGGGATCAGGTATAAACCAAGAGGAAGCTACAGCTTTGAGGCCAAGGGGTTAGACAGATGAGAACTCCCTTTAGGGGAAAGGGGTGACAAGCAAGAAGTCCTGCACATTTCCAGCCAGGAGGCTGTATCTAGCCACTCACCTTCTGAATGTCATAGTGGAGGCCACGGATGGCAAAGCTGGGGTTGTAGTCATACTTGCGAATTCCCTCTGGGTACTACTGAGCAAAAAGGACCAGGCCTAAGCCGGCAGCACTAGCAGTCCTGCCCGGAGGACCCGAGGAGTCCCACGGCTAGCCTGGGCTTAGGTCAAGCTGGGCCCTACCAGCTTCCAGGCTTGCCCCACCTTGTAGTGTTCAATCAGGATGTCCCGGGCAGCACTGAAGATCTCAGGGTGCAGCGCGTCTGCGTACTGCGCCAGCGTGTAGTCATAGTCAAAGCCGTAGACTTCAACATCACGCAGGCTGATCTCATTGTTGGCGTAGATGGCTGCTGGGTTGAGGAGGCTGCAGACCTCAGGGGGCAGAAGATCTAGAGGTAGGATAAACAGTACTTGGATGAGGAGGAGGAGGGTCCCAGGAGTGGCTATCCTGGGCACTTTGTAGGGCACCTATCCCTGTAAGCCTCATGAAACAACCCAAGATGGAGATTCTTAGCCTGAAGCTCAGAGAGAAGGTACTTGCCAGGGTAGCAATGGGCCAAGCCCATGGCTGGAGCTCTTTCTCTTCCTGCCACCCATCAGGCTACCAAACCAGGCTCTCACCAAGCCTCATCAGACACTCAACTGTGGAGGAAGCCTGGCAGCACCCCAGGGCAGGTGGCTACTCACTGGCTAAAGAACAGCTGCTCTTGGGACAATCTACAGTACAAATCCTGCCCCTTCCTCAAACCCTGTCCAGGAGTACCACTCTTGGTCCCTCGCTCAGCTGCCCACTGGCCAGATCTACCCCTCCTTAGAGGTATTTTTAAGGGTAGTACATAGAGACTGAGGAATCTGTGAGCAGGCGCTGAACACACAGCCTTTCTACCGTGGCCAGAGCTGGGGCTACAGCTCAGGAACATGTGATGTGGGAACCTCCTCTGCTGCTCAGGCTGCCAGCTCTGAATACCTGTTTTAACCCGGGGAGCAAGGTCTCCCTAACTGGATTTCAGCTGCCAGCCAACCCACATAATGACATTTCCTGGATTTTGCCAGGGAACATTGCTAATTACAGCAGTCAGGACATGTGATGCCAGGTTCCAGGCCATTACCTGAGTTGCTCTCTCTGGGGATGCAGTCATGGCCACCCAAGCCCCTGGCTGCCCACAGGGAGCTGAGCAGTGCACTGTGCAGAGCGAGCTCTGGAGTCACAGGCTATCTTGCCTGTTTCCCTCCCCATCTGTACAATGGGGGAGGTAGGTGTAGAAAAGGCATGGGCTTTGGGGTCAGCCAGGCTGGATCAGCCCCCTAACCCCCATGGTTGTGACTTCGGCCCCAGGCCCTTTCCTTGTTTCTGAAGTTGTACCAACTTGTTCTGTACCCAGGTATGTGCCTCTTGGTCCCATGAACCCCTTGTCCTCAAATTCCTGAATTGCAGACAGGGGAAGAGGAAGGACTAGGTGTGTAGGGCACCTAGGTGTGAAGAGGCCCCAGGTCCAAAAATCTCGGGACTCTGTCTCAGCCACAGTCTTAGTCACAAAGCAGAAGTTCCTGACCCCTAGCATACCTGGCATCTGCTGTATTCAAAAGCTGACATTGGGGCTGGGGATTTAGCTCAGTGGTTTAAGTGCCTGCTTGTTAAATGCACGGTCATGAGTTCGATCCCCAGTTACCCCCCCCCCCAAAAAAAAGCTGACATCGCTCTGATGTGCTCCCATCTCCAGAGCATATGCTGCACAGGCCCCTTTGGAATGCAGGGACCCATCCCTACCTTCTTCCTTTGGAGTCAAGTGCAGGGTGTGGGTGTGAGAACAGGTGTGGCTGGTTTCTCTGGTGGCCCTAGGCCAGCACAGCGCAGCGCAGCAGCTGCTTCGCAGATCAGATCCATGAATGCAATGAAGCACTGCACTAGGACGTGTGACACAGCCAAGTGCAGTCAGTCTAGAGAGCTGCTTCTGAGAGGCCTGTCTTTCACTTGTTTCACTGGGATCCTGGTCCTTAGCTGCCTGCCTATCTGGGCCTTGCCTTCCTTCTATTTCCAAGCACCAACTGTGCCTGTGACTCTTGGTATAGTGTTCATAGCTCCTCAGAGTAAGAGAGGTCTGCTTGGAAGTTCAGCACCTTGCTGGCAGTTCTGACTAAATCCAGGTCTTTGCCTTTGCCCATCAGGATGTTCTCAGGGGCAGACAATTCCAGGGACAAAGCAGAATGGAGAACCAGCCTACAAGCCCTGGGCTCCTCACCCCATTTTCACACTAAGAACACTACAGCTCTGAGGCAGCAGGGTCCCATTCCCTTCCTAAAGGCTGTGGTGGATAAGGCCAGGAGAGGATGTGCCCTGAGCTGGCTCTGGCCTACTACATTTTCAGCTCCTTGTCCCACCCCTACCCTCCTTCTCTTCTCAGCCCCCAATTGTCTCACCTGCCCAAGCTTCTGGTTCTGGGCTCAACATCCTCCATGAAACACTTGTGGTTGCCTAAGGGGTTCTTGTTCAATCCTCACTCAAGTGAGGTGAGGCAATCACATTTATTCCTCCACATTCCAGACAAAGAAAGTGGAGCTCAGGGAGGTGAAGTCACTTGCTCCAAACCACTGATCAGTACGCACTGGAGTTGAGATGTGTATCTGTGTTTACCCCATCTGCCTAAATTTCTTCAGCAGTCTAGCCACACAGGTGGGGCAGGAAGTGACTGTCCTGCTGCACTGTTCTCCAGGTGTGTATGCAGAGGGCTGGTCAGGAGCTGCAATGTTTTGTCCATAGGCATCAGACTAAGGTATACCTCAATGCTGAGAAAACTCAATGAACTGGAGAGAATCAGGCCACAGAGGCAAACAGCTGGCTCATGCTGGTACATCAGCGGAAAGGAAAGGATATTGCACAAGAGGAACTTACACGCAGGGTCTGAAGATGCAGGTAGGTCCTGGAAGGAATGCCCAGGAGATCCCCCTTTGTCTACCCCTCATACCTCCAAGGAGGATTCTCAAGACACAGAGTATTTTCTAGGTGCATGACAAAGACTTAACACCTAGGCCTGCCTCTCCAGAGAGGAACTCTACTCAGGACTTCAAGGGCTTCTAAACAACAATCCTCGGAGGCCCTAACTACTATTTTCAGCTTGTCAAGAGATGTGTTTTAGTTACCTTCTTGGTCTTCACACAGCAGGACTGGAAGCCCCTGTCAGCTGGAATCTTCCAGACAGGGCTACTTTGTCTTACTAGACAATGAAAGGCACCTCACCCCTACCCCTTCTTGGTCTCATTTTTTTTTTTTTTTTCTTCACAAGTCATCACAACCCTGTGATATAGGTCCCCAGGTCTGTTTTATGCTCGAGGACATTGAGGGTCCAAATAGGTAACACTTGCTGAAGGCCACCCAGTTAGGCAGTGATAGGGCCACAGTCCAAACAACTGTCTGGAGCAGGGACAGAGCCTCACTAGTCCTAGCCAGATGGTGAGGGACCTCCAACACTGAGCTCCGGGACTCACTAGTGGCCCAGCCTGCCCTGCGGGGGGGAACTGGGCCTCATCAGCTCATTCTGGGAGTCGGGGTGGGGCGATGCGATAAGTGTACTTATGCAGCCCTAACCAAGGGTGTAGCGCTCTCAGGGATTTTAGGGGACGGGGATGACTTGGTGTTTCCTCAACGCTTTTGTCGCCCTTGTTGAGAGCGCGCCCGACCTCCACAGCGAAATCAAGAGGTGCCTTAAAAGCTTAGTAGCTGTCAGCTTAGCATCGGGCCGTCGCCACGAGCTCGTCCCAGCAAGCGCGGCTCCTAGGCTTTGTGCACAGCACTCCCACCCAAAAGGCCGACGGCTGCCTGCGTTTCCGCTGTGGCCCGCCCTAGGTAGGACCCCTCGCGGGCCGGCGGGGGGCGCACGCCCGGAGCCGCTCCAAGCTCCTGCAGACCAAGCTGTGAAACACCCTCCCGCCAGCTCCCGGGCATCAGGGCACTCTGCGGGAGAATCGGGGCGCCCCGAAGCTCCCGGGACAATCGCCGAAGCTTCTTAAAAGCTGCCCGGTCCTCTGGCTCCGGAGCCCTGGCAAGCCCCCTAAGAACCGCTCCTGAGATAGTTTCGGAGCGACGTCCCAATACTTCGACTGTCCGTCCGCCCGCCTTGCGGGAGACGCACCCCCCGGCGCTCGGCCCACCCCAGCTCACCCACCGTGCACCAGTTTCCGCATGTCCTGGTAACGAGCCCACAAGTGCGCGCCGAAGTCGGCGCCGCCAGCGGGCGCCGGGGAGGGCGCGGAGCGTGGGGTACCGGGGCAGGGGGCTCCAGGACCTGGCGGGCCGCAGCCAGGGCAGGAGGGCGCGGACGAGGCGGCTCGCGGCCCGCCGTGGCCTCCGCACAGCAGCCAGCGCCGAGCGGCCGCCCACAGCCCCGTACCAGCCATGCCCCCTGCGTGGCCCCGCCGGCCACTGCCCGTCAGCCAGCCCGCCGCCCTCCGACTGCGCGCCCGCCACCGTGGCCGCGTGCTCTTCGCGGCGGCGAGCCAATGGGCGCGGCGCGTGGATCCGGCCAGCCAATGGGCTTGCCCCTGGCCCAGGGGGCGGGAGGTCCAGGGGGTGGGGGCAGGCCGCCCCCTTCCCCTCCCCCAGTCCCTAGCGAGGCTGAGGGCTCGGTGCCCCTCTTTGGCCGTCGCGGCGGTGATGGCGGCTACTTAGTTCTAGAACCTGAGACTGGCAGTCCCCTTCAGGCTCCAGACGGCAGGGGCACAGAGAAGAGAGGCTGGAGTGAGCGGGTTCACGGGGGTCTGGGGGCTTTCTTCTCCCCCCCCCCCCGGGGTCGTTCGGTGCCTCAGCCTCCCCTCTCCCCCGTCTTCAGTCCTGCCTCGCCGGATTCTGTTCCCCGGCCCAGTCCATGAATGACTGCGCGCTGTGCGGAGCCCGAGCCACTTTGCACACTTAACTAGTGGATAAAGTGCTCTTCCTGCGCCTGGGGTGCCAGTCCCACAATGGGTGGCATCAGCGGCTTAGCTGACATCTGATGGGGCAGCCTCTCTTTTCTGCCTCAGCTGACTTTTTACCTCCAAGTAGGGTGTGCACAGCAGGGCTGTGGCTGGGAAGCCCTGCGCTCAGCTCCTTGTGGCCCTCCTGCTGCAGGTCATTTATAAATTGCTGCAGTCTGTTAAAGCTAGACTTCACAATGAAATTCCTCTTCCCTTCTTAGAACAACGGCGCCCTCATTTTTCTGCCCACATCCATTTTCTGGCCATGCACTGGTCTCCAAGGAGGCTAGTCCAGCACCGTGGGCTGTGGGTCAGCTGGGTAGATATCTTTCCTGAGATGGCTTGTTGTGTAGATGAAGGCATCTGAGAACTACTGTGCCAGCCAGATCCTTTGGCCTGCTGCTGGTAGGGATCGAGGTCCAAAAGGTGGCCTTGGTGCTGGAGACTTTTACGTGAAAGTTCTTTGGGCAAGTGGATGTCCTGCATGGTTCAGGCCTCTAAACTACACCATGATAAACAGAAGCAAGTGCCAAGCAGTTTGTGTGCATAACTCCTGGCCAATCTTCAGGGTGGGTTGTACGCAGCTCCTAAAGAAGCTCAGGGCCCGCTCATGACCCTTCCCTGCTTGCACTTTTTTTTTTTTTTAAACAGGGATTAAACTCATGACCTCATGCTTGCCAGGCAGGTGCTTATGACACTGAGCTAAATCCCCAATCCCAGGCTGCTTCTCAGTCTGCTTTTGCCTACTTTGTGTCCACAAAACCAAAGCCTCTGATTTTCAGCCATCATTTGAGTCTCTTACGTTATCTAATAGTTGTCTCCCGTCTCAAAGCTATTCCTCTGGTTTTTTCCTCTGGGTATTTTCAGCGAGCACAGTGATGCAGCATGAAAGGGTAAAATAAAGGGGGAAGACTGGGATCAGAGTGCTACTCCCAACTTCTCTGTTAAGGACTACACGTGAAGAACGAGGGCTCAGGACCTCATTACCAATGTTATATACAGCTAATGTTGATTGATGAGTTACTCTGCTGCAGGCCCTGTGTTCAGTGCTTTTTATTATTTCACCTAATCCTCACAGTATCAGAGAAAGACCCTGAGACGCAGATCAGTTGAGGAAGTAACTAACCATCGTGTTGTTTTTGCAAATACTGTGAAGACGATGCACTCAAAACACCTACACGTCTCACTGATTTTAGAGTTACCACAAAATGCTTACTTAGAATTTTCTTGTGATTTATCTTTAGATCGACTTTTTTTTTTTTTTTTTTTTTTGGTACCAGGGATCAAACTCATGATTGCATGCTTATAAGGAAGGCGCTTATGCTGCTGGGCTAAATCCCCAGCCCCTTTAGATCGACTTTGAACAAAGCATATCAAATTCTGTTATTTTGGAAGCCTGATCATTAGTCAGGTTCCCGGAATAAAAGCAAGGAGTTAATTAAATCTGAGAGTACGGTGGAGAGTATATGTTTACTGTCTCATAGAGGGTCGCTACTTCTGTCAGGCTACTAGGAAAGAAAGATGGCGGTGGCAGAGTAGGCGGCGCAGCATCCAACCTGAGCCCCGGCCTACACTCGGGATGTGGGCAGTGGCGCCGCCGCGCGCCACGTAGGAAGCTCCGCCCCCTGGGACAACCTCACGGAGCATGCGCCATCCAACAGTACTCTAATTGGCGGATCGGCACGCCTCGACGCGTATTCTGATTGGTGGTGCCAGGTCGGTAAGTCACCTTCCACCCCACCCCTCCAGCTTCGCGGCTGCCTTGCAGTGCAGGGGTGTTGCGCTGGTAGGGTGGGCTTGATTGCACTCAGGCACTATAGCTACGCCCGAGTCCCCTGTATTTGTCTTCACAGCCACAGTTGAACATGTTCTCCCGGGCCCAAGTGAGGCGATTTCTGCAGAGGGTGCCCGGGAAGCAGCGACTTGGCGTCTACAGGTTCCTGCCCTTCTTTTTTGTCCTGGGAGGAACGATGGAGTGGATCATGATTAAAGTGCGCGTGGGCCAGGAGACTTTCTGTAAGTGGGGGTGCAGCAGCCTCCGTTTCCCTTCAGGAAGGCACGAGGCGGCAGGGGGCCTTTGTCTTAGGGGTTATTACATTGCAGACTGCTCAGTCCTTTAAGCGCCGAGCTGAGTTTTCACCCTTGTTCGAAGGGCAAGTGCAGTTCCACTCCTTGGCAGCTTTAGGGCAACACTGGCTGGAGGCGCAGCACTTTTTTGAATACCTGGTACATTGACGCCCAGCTTTATGGCCTTTTCTGCAATTTGAGGGCAATTTCAGCAGCGTAAGCGCCTGCATTATAAGCGTGCAGTCATGAGTTTGATCCCCGGTACCAGTTCCCCCGCTCCCTCCAGTCAAGCCACCTTCCCTCCTTTCAAGCCTTTCACCCTTTCTGGTTACATTGTTTGGCCTAAGGAACAGGATTGCTCATAGCAACAGAATGAGGGTGGATCCCGAGGATTCATGGAAATCTTTATTAGCCTGTGCTCTCACAACTCTAGCCCAAACCCTGGAAGCAGCTGGTCTCGTAGGTTAGCTAATTACCACTATCTTTATAGGGTACTAGACCTTTAGCCTGGAGTCAGGAGCTCCGCATTGTAAAAAGAACCCCTAGTATTCATTTGTAGGCCAGTTCCTCTTTACAGAAGAGTTCTCCAAGCACTAAGACATTTCTGCTTTACCTCTCTCTAGAAACATTATCACTTGTGAATTGGCAACTTTCACGTTTAGTATTTCCTCCATACATTCATCTATGTTTAATGAGAACCCATGAGCGATTCTGATGGACAAGGCAGAAGGTCTTCTACTCTGGCAGAACTAATGGGGAAGCCAGATCCTAAAAGTTATCTTTGGAGGGTTGTAGATCAATAGTAGATTTGAAAGCAAGCAAGCAAATGAAATCCATTAAGTGCTGTGGGTTGAAGTACAAGGATAACCAGAGTCCTAGGTGGACAGTTACCATGTTAGATGGGGTCTGAAGACTGTCAGGGAGTTTCTGAGGAATTGTTTTCATGGCAATGGCAAGAGAAGGCCTGGACACTTTGGGTGTATGCTGTTTGACTGAAGCAAATGAAGGGTGAAATAGCCACGAAGATGCCTAGGAAAAGCCACAAAAGCACCTACATATTCCTTGGGCTCTTTTTTTGGAAACATATTATAGCCAAGGATTAAAAGGTTGAGAAGTGGCTCTTTGTGGAGAGATTGGTATGAACACATAGGTTGAGGTTGTGGCCTGGTCTAGGCTAGAGAAGAGATATCAAGAAATGCATGAAGCTGAGATAGTCTGGGATAAGTGCTAACAGTGTGCCGACTGAGTGTGCTCAAAAGATAGAAGATAGAGGCCTTCCGGTGGGACAGCTGAGGCAAAGTGGCACTTCTTTTGCTGATAGAAGACACAGGCGGGGTAATCCTGGCCTGTGTATGAATGGGTTCAGGTATAGATGGTTACACAGACCTGAGGCCCAGGAAACACATCTGGGCCAGAAATCTGGATTTGTGGACCAATCACAGGAAAATTGTGATGTGTGTCAAACCCCAGTATGTTGAGGTTAACTTGAAATGGCCAGAGAAGCAAGGAGGGACACCAGGTTATCACAGAAGACAGCTGTTAAAGAAGTGTGACTATGTGAAGGAAAAATGAGCCCCAGCCTCAGAGACTGGAGGTATACAACTGCTGACCACAAGGGGGGAGTAGAGAGAGGCTGAACACCTAGACCCTTGAGAAGGTGCATGGGGGATCACTTAGTTGTTAGCTGGAAGTTAGTTGGAAGAGTACTTTGTGAACACAGGGCAAGAAGAACCTTTGAGGAGCCCATTTTTTTCCCTTTTCTTTTGCTGTACAGTACTGAGGATTGAACTCAGGGCCTTTACACTTAGCTACATTCACAGCCTTTTTTTTGAGAGTGGTTTTCACTGCTCAGTTGCCCAGGCTGGACTCAAGGTTTTGATTCCCCTACTTGTGCCTCCCAGAGTGCTGGGATTATAGGTGAGTGCCACCTCGCCCAGATAGAGGGCAGTTTTTAGTTAGGGATGATTTCAGAGAGCAGACTAGAAAACTGTTAGGAGAAGGAAGTGAGGGAAGTCTTAAAAGATCCAAGATGTACCAGGACCTGATCCTCTCTTCAAAGTTCATATCTATCTACCCACCCTGCCATTTAAGTCTAGAACTTCATGAATATAGCCCTCATTTGTTTTGTTTCAAAGTTTATTTTGGCATTGAGTTAAACAGTGTTGAGATTCAGAAAAAGATGACGTCTTCTGGTTGAATTACTCAGATTTTTAGTTTCTTAAAAATCTAAGAAAAATTTTTGTTTGATACAGATGATGTCTACCGTAGAAAAGCCTCAGAAAGGCAGTATCAGAGAAGGCTGGAAGATGCATCAGAAACTGAACTTCAGCAGTCAATAAAGTGAACATGAATTTTACTACTGGTTTTAGCTCCTTTAAAAATGTACTTGTTAGAACTCACTCCACACAGCTTGTCCTTTAGCAGCTATATACTATTCCAAGAACTGCTTTTACAAGGAATTTCCATAGTTCTGCAGTCTCTGAATAGTTCTTTGAGAGCTATTGGACGGTACTTTATGGAAGATGATTTTCTCCTAAAACATGCATCTAATGGCTGTAGTCCATGAATGAATCTAGTCCATGAAAGATTTAACAATTGAAAGATCAACTGGAATGCTTTTCAGAGCAGTCTGAATTATTGTAAGGCCTTTGTTCTCCTATCCTGGATCAAATCCAGGACCTTAGGCATGCTAGGCAAGTGGTCTAGCAGTGAGCTACAAACCCAGCCAAAGTGCTTCCCCCTGCCTCCCCCACTTTTTGAGACAGGGTCTAGCTATGTAGTCCCAAGCTGTCCTCAAACTCCTGGTAACCCTCCTGTCAGCCTCCCAAGTCCAATTGCTGGGATTACAGGTGTGGTCACATGCCTGGCACCTTTTTTTTGGTACTGGGATTTTACCCTTGCCAGGCAGGTGCTTATATTGCTGAGCTAAATCCCCAGCCCTCTTTTTTCACTCTTTGTTTTTAAACAACAAATAACTCTTTTTTGTCTTTGTTTTTTTGAGACAGGGTCTTGCTATGTAGTTCAGGCTGGCATCAAACTCCCTAGTCTAGCTTGGCTGTGAATACCTGGTGATTCTCCTGCCTCTGCCTCTCAATGGATGGGATTACAGGCATACCCCACCATGCCTGGCGATAACCTAAACTTTTTTTAAAGAATTCAGATTAAGTAATGGGTATCAAAGATCTCCATTGCAGAATCACCTAAACTAGGGTAATTATGCAGATTACATTTGTCTGCTACCAGCTTGTACACTGTTTGCTACAGTGGTGGGAATTCCTAAATGACTAGTACGTATTACTCATGCTAGTACTCTTGTGAATTCCTTGGCACAGAAAGACACAGCCTTATAATAAAAATACTGCACTTACAACCAGAAAGTGAATTTACCTAAGAAAGCAACCACAGACTTGACACAGATGCACAAGAGTCCAGGGAGATTTGCCAATTTGACCAGATGTAAATTTGGGTTACCATTAGAAAAAGCAAAGGCATTTTTTATGTATATTCAACATCTTTTCAAATAAGAAAATGTCTACAGAAACTTTCTACAGAAAGTTTTGAAAGTTCCTAGCTGTCAGGAAAGAATAAACAGTGGTGCTTAAGACAAAAGAATAGCCTTAGTTTTCTCTGCCACAAACATGTCTCTTTAAAGTTTTTCTAGTTTTTTTTCTTCCTAATCTAAGTTCACCCACTTATGTTAGTACCAATTCTGTGTAAATTAAGAACAAGGGACTTGGAACTCATCCAGGTACTACCTACAGCAAGCTCAGATTCTAGTGGGAGGTGTCCTGCATGTGAAGGCCACTTGGAGCACCCGTGTGCTGCATCGTTTGATCCACTGTGTCATCTAGTTGTAAACATAACCTTCAACATAGTGATTAGACTGCTGTACAAGACATTACAGCAGGAGGAGGTGGGAGATCACAAATTCAAATTTAAGTCATGCCTGGGCAACTCAGCAAGACCCTGTCTCAGAATTAAAAATATTAAAAAGGGCTGGGATGTAGTGATAGGGTGTCCCTGGGTTCCCAGTACAGGGAAGAAAAGTGGTACAATTATCAATGGCATGGCCACATTCAATATATTCTCTCTCCCAGTTTTAGAAGCTGAAGTATATTTGATACACAATATATGTAAAAGACATTTTGTAAAAAATAGGAGTAAATGCCAATAAAACTGTTAGCTAACTTCTTTTTCTGTTGTTCCTTTCCTGGCATAATCCCTCTGCCTCTTCCCCAGAATATTAGCCTGAAATCTGTGTTATCCTTCTCTATGGTTTCCCTCACCATTTCTTTTTCTCTTCAGAATGCTGACTTTGTTTTATTTTTTGTAGTTCATGCTGGCCTTGGACCCACTATGTAACCCAGGCTGGTGTCAAAACTCATGACCATCCTTTTGCCTCAGCTTCCTGAGTGCTGAGATTCTGGGGGTACCACCACACTCAGCTTAGAATACTGATTTATTAAATAATAAACTTTTGAAAATGATAGCACAATGTCTAACTTTAAGGTAGGTAGACTAGCAAAGCAGTTATCTTATGTAAGACACATTTTCAGAGCCTTTTTGGATGCTATGAGGAAGAACTCATTTTTGTTAATGTGCAAGGTTGTTACTTTGCTGCATTCTGAATTTTTTTTGAAGTCTCATACTAGACAAACACTGTACTGGAGCTATAATCCCAATCTTCCCTCAAAACTTTTAATCTCCTGGACATGGTGTCAAATACTTGTAATCCCAGCACATGGGGTGTCTCAGGCAGGACTGCCATGAGTTTGCGGTGAGGCAGGTGTACATGGTGAGCTCAAGGCCAGGCTAGGTTACATAGTTTGACTCTGTCTCAAAAACAAAACAAAAATGCCAAAACCAAAAAACTTTTTATTAGTAATACATAACTACCTTACGTATCACACATTGAAACTATCGGTGGAAGCTGAAAACAAAGAAGAAACATATAGTGCTGCTATATGCTGAAAATGGAATGGCAGTGCCCTCTACTGAGCTGCAAGGCCAAAAAATTTTTAATAAACTCAATTTCAAAAGCTCTAACATGAAAACCTAACTAGTATTTATTGATAGAAATCCACCACCACTATCTGTGATACAGGGCTTTGGAGTTTGACTTTATCTTCACAATTGATCTGGAAAGTACCTAAATCAGATACATAGTAAATAATAAACAAGAATTATTTTTTTCCATCTAGCAGTTTCATCTTTGGAAGTTTTTTGTTTTGTTTTTGGTACCCGGGATGGAACTCATGACCTTGCACTTGCCAGGCAAGCACTTGTGCTGCCCTGGTCCCATCTTGAATGTTTCACCTAGAACCCTGATTGCTTCTAGTAAAGCAGAATCAGGGCTTAGACTGCACATGCATATAAAATTTGAGATTTTTTGCCACCTCTATGTGTAATCCTCAAGGTACACCAAAATAGGAAAGGGATAGTCAATCAATTGCTCAGAACTGAACTTTCATTCTACCAACATAGTGTAGTTCCAAACTAAACAGTGTCATCCTTAGCAGTAGTATCTGCTCATAGAGCTCAGCTAGGACATCAGTGATCTCATTAAAAAAAAAAAAAAAAAACTCGTGCACACAGACTGCAGTACAGCCCCACACACTCAGGAGAATGGCAAGGCCATTTAGAGGGAAGTGGTTAACTTGGCCAACATTTGCTGTTCAAAGCATGGTCATGTTTTAAGAACTTATATTAAACATAACTGGGCGACCTCTGTCTCTTCTGGCCATAGACAAACTATCTGAAGTGCAATATTCTACTTTCTGAAAGGGAACACAAGCATCCTTTACCTTCTGCCCTCAATATATTGCTCTTCAATTTTAATTTTAACCTGCATTTCTGTCCACTCTGCCCATCCTGAGCACATTAGCTTTGTCTGCTAGCCTGGGAGGAGTGCTGGGGACACTTAAGGCTGCAGGCTGACCACATGTACTTTTTTGGACTCATGAAGCCTGAGCCCAAATGAGTGATTAGCACACTGACTTGCGGGGAGGGGGGGGGCGGCGCGGGGGCAACTAGGGATCAAACTGACAACTTTGTGGTTGCTAGGTGGGTGCTTATGCTTCTGAGCCAAATCCCTGGCCAGCATACTAACTTTCAATCTGTTCCTGATAAACTTTATTCTCTTAAATTGGCAAAATTGTTAGCATGAAATCAGGGCTTGCAGGAGTGTTTCTCTTTAATCTGCTTGAAACTAAGAGAACAACCAAACGGGGCTAATCCAAATCACTTTGCAAACTCCATTTTTATTTTGATTAAAAAGCTTTAGAGGAACAAACATATGATACATACATGTTATAAGGACTAGTAACCACTGAAACCTCAGATGATAATACAGAAATTAAAACAGACCAAGTTTTAATCATGTCTGAAATACTCAAACTGAAAAATCAATACCATTAGAGGACTTTACACAAGTTAAGTGTCCTCCCTCAATTCTTCCTCATAGGAAAGGGAGGGTGGGTTAAAACAAATAATTAAAAGCCTTTAAAATTAGTTGGCTAACATTCTATTTTAAACTTATAGGTCCCCACCATATAAAAAAAATTCTCCATAGGAACTTACATTTTGAAAATAGGCTATTACACTTTCCAAGCCACATTACTATAGTTCCTAAAACTCTTAGGGGGGGAAAAAAAGATACATAGTTTGCTTGTACTTTTTAAAAATCAGGAGTTTTTTCTTTCTTTTTTTTTGGGAAAATGGTTGACTTCAAATCTTAAATCCTAAATATTAACTGATGTTCCCTAAGTTAGTGTACAGAAAGACATGATTCTAAAATAAATAAAACTTTTTTTCCTTAACTTAATTAGGGCCTGCCTAGTGGTACCCTGGGCCAGCTCTACACTGCCTTAAGGAGCGCCTGGCTGGCTCTTGGGTCCCACAGCACCCAAGGGATGGGAAAGAAGCCTGGAGGAAGACTACTCTGGCTTCTAATGCCCCTGTGGCCCACGGTAAAGAGTTTTTAAACAAGTCTCATCCAGCCCTTAAAAAGGGATATAAAATGAATGCATGAAATAAATAAATAATTTAACCAAAATTACGCTTCAGGTTCTTTGGTGTAATTCAAGGATGTCTATAAAGAAAAGAATCTGATTGCATCACACAGTCCATGATGATTTAATGATCCAAATAACCAGAGTTGAAGATTTCTTTTTCTGGTTCAGTTTAAGAGTAAGGTACTGATATACTACTGCAATATGTTTCAAAATTCAAAATTATTGAAAATACTTGATGCAAACTGATATCCAGCGGGGTTGACTAATGGCAGTTGAGTTATAAGGGCCTCCTGTATGTATGTTTTTTTTGAGACAGGGTCTTGTTATGTAGTCTGGGCTGGCTGTGAACTCATGATGTAGCCCAGGCTAGCCTTAAACTTGTGGTGATCCTCTTGCCATGGCCTTCTGAGTGCTGGGGTTACAGATATGTGCCACTATGCCTGGTTAAGGGCCTCCTGTATTCAAATACTTTGATATAAGAGATACATTTCCATTCTACACTCCTTTGCCCTCATGATTTATTAAGTATTGGTAATTAAGCATCTGGGTATTGATTCATAGATTGAAAGGAAAAAAGTATCCTCTGAAAGTCACTCAAAAACTGGTGCTCCACCACAAATGCAACCATTCTGTTACAATTAAGTAGGTTTCAAAAACATGCTGCCAAATGAAATAATGTCTTGTATTTGTAGTTTTCTACCATTTGAGCAGCACATTACCTCTAAATGTTTATTCTAGGGCCATATAAGAAAGAGGGGCACTGAATCCTAGTAGTTAGGATCTGTAATTTTTTTTTAGTGAGCATTTTCTTACATTATGATTCCCTTTTCCTGTAATTCAAAAGCACAAGTTAAACTTAAAAATATAGTTTAGAAAGTAATAGATTTCTGGTTGAGAATTACAACCCTGAAACGTAGAAGAAAAAATTCCCCCAACTGATAAGGAAATAAAGAATATGAAACATTTGCATATGTAGGCATTGTACCCTTTCAGTTATGTGCATGACAGATCATATCCTATTACTGTACTCCCTTCTTTAGATAAGGTTGTGTTATATTTAAAAATAAGTCATCCCCATGTAGATCTCCATGCTTTTCTTCAAGATGAACTTCAATGTTTTCCAATGTAACATTTAAATTCTCAAGTCATCTAACATATATAGGCATAACTTGTGAATTTATTATGAACAGATCGAAAGTACCCTTAAACTTACCTTCCAAGACTAAATATAACTCTGGACCGTGCACATGTTCTGCAAAAATCAAAGATACCACTGTTGTCTAACTCAGCCCAACAAAATTGCTGCTAGCTGTAGATGAACACATAGTACTATGGATTTCTACAGACCCTCTGAGTTAAAAGAGCAAATGTTTGTCAAACATCTATAATCTAAATAACAACCTTTCAAAGAAAGCACTTGACTTTACCTGTAAGAAACAGCTTTTTCAGAAAGTGGCTTAAGATATTCAGGCACACAAAACATACATATACACACTCCCCCTCTCTAAGTTGTAAACTAGAACAAACTTCACATTTCATTGTCAACTTAAACTAATTTGTAAACTCTTAAGTTTTTTTTTCATTTTGTTTGTTTTATAGAAAAAAAGCAACCCCTCCCCAAACAAAACAAAAAACAAAATTCCCAAGCCAAGACAAAATCAGTGATGGTTTCAGTTCCATGGCAACAAGTAAAAAGGTAAAACTCCAAGTCTGCATATACAACCAATTATGAAAATGGTTTTAAACAAAGGAAACATATGCAAAAAAATTGTTGTGTATTTGAGAAAGTCAACTTAATATAACAAAACCAAATTGAAATAGCTTATTAAAAGTGTCCTTATATAAAAATGGCCTTGTGATGTACAGTAAAACGCAATAAAAATTATCCTTTGTTCCTTCCCCCCACCCCAGTAACTAAAATGGCTACTGTTCCACAACTCTTTATGTTGTATAAAAGAAACATAATGATGTGATTAAACATTTTCTAAGTTGTATGCTTGGCGAATATTGAGGGTATCTCGAAGCATCAAATCCCGCAGGCGCCAGAGGGCATCTGCCATGGTGGTGTGGGCCCCTTTACTTTTGAGCCAGTGGGAGGGTAGGCGACTCTCCTGTTCTTTTGATAAATGGACATCACGTCTTCGAGCTGAAAATTAAAGTGCAAATAAACACAATTTGGGATGTTAAGATGACAAAATGTCCTTCAGTTCTAAGGGCCAATAGATTAAGCCATAAAACATTTTACATTATCATCATCATCATCATCATCATCATCATCATTTTGGTACTGGGGAGTGAACTCAGGTCCTTCACACTGAAGTACAGCACCAGCCCCTTTAAAGGTTTTTAACCTTTTGAGACAGGTCTTGCCAAGTTGTTAAGGTACTCACGCTGGGCTCAAATTTGTGATCTTCTTGCCTCAGCCTTCTGGAGCACTGGGATTACAGGAGTGAGCCAGCATGCCCCAGCTAAGTATCATATTATGACTTTTTAACAAGCAAATTCTTTCTTTCTTTCCATGGTACTGAGTATTGAACTTATGGAGTGCTGAGATACATCACCTTACCTTTTATTATTTTATTTTAAGACAGGGTCTTAGTTTATGATTCTCTTGCCTCAGCCTCATGAGTAGCTGGGATTGTATGCATGTGCCACCTCAAGCAAATTTCTTACATCATTTCGTTAGGTACTAAGAAATCTGATCAGTAATAATTTATTGTAGGTGACACTGATATTTAATAATTACTTCATTGCTAACAAACCAGCCTAAAAACAAAAATATGTGAAGGGGAACACATACACTCTAGAAATAAAGAATAAGTAGAAACTTCTAAACTTCTCTCCAGATTCTAGATAACTCACTTTAGTACATACTAAAAATACACATTAAATCTAACTTGATAACTAACTACCCTCCCAAATAACTAACCTGATAGTCTGATAAAAGTATACTTTCCAATTTTTTCACCTTTTAAAAATAAATTTAACATCTAACACGAATACACAAATTTCTGAAAAACTTAAAAACTACTTCAAAAAATTTAAAAAATATTCCAAAAAATGTTTATGGCAAAACTAAACTTTGAAATTTTACTAAAAATTCCATTTTCAGTGTGTGATGTTAGTATTCAAAGAAGCTCCAAACCATTCAATGAAACACAATTTATTTTACTGGTATATGAAAAAGGCATGTTTTTTAACAGGAGCCAACAGCAGGAAAGGACTGGAAAGAAGCATGTATTTCATAAAGGCTTTAGAAGGATTCTTACCTGCCAGGGTTTGGTCCCACTTGCTAATGCTGTTGGACTCAGCACTGAGTCCCTCAATGTATTTCAGGTAGGCCTCTGAATGGAGAAGCCTTTGTGTTTTCGGTGGGGGAGCCACAAACATAGGTGTTGTTGGCTGCTGTATGACAGGGGGGCCGGCTGGATGTGGGCCAGGATATGGAGGTGGTGCCTGCTGCCCTGGAGGCCCCAAAACTCCCACCTGAAAAAGCATGGGACCATGTGGTGAGGCAAGGAGATACTCTACATATTCTAAGAAGCAAGGTGGCTAGAATTCTGTTGAGTCCGAGGAAAATCAAACTGGGTGGCTCACCTGTTGTCCATATGGACTTCCACCTGGTGCTGGAGACCCTACCATAGGGGCCACTCCTTGGTTCATCACACCTATAATTCAGAATGCAATGGCACAATTAGAGGTTCTGGGTTGAGATGACTGAAAAACTTGTTTGATGAGAAATGATGCCATTTATAATGCCAATCTATGTATCTCTGCCCTTGAGTGTGGATAACCATAAGCACTCAAAACAAGATTCAGATAGAGAATCTGTGTTTGCATATGTATGTGTGTGTGTATATATTTATTTTTTTCTACATACTTAAAGCACTATGCTAATAGAACTTGTCAAATATGGCCATTCTCTAAAAATGATTTGAACATTGTATAAAATTCTAATTTTTCCCTAGGTGACCTATAGACAGAATACATCTGTTTTTAAGGTACTTTTCTTCTGACAACACATTCTGCTATTGGAACCTGCTTTAAATTTCAACAGGAATAGCACTGGGATTAGGCTCAGCAGTAAGCAATGTGCTAAAATAGCAGAGACACAAGGGAAGAGGTTGTGGAAGTGTAGTTAACTGAGTCTGTGGAGGCTAACAGCACTGCCTTGCTGCCCTTTGAAGGCCATCACAGGGTTACTATAATACCAACAGTTCCATCCTAAGACTAGAATTTTGAAAATGGCATTATGTGGGAGTGGAGTTACCTTGTTGCTGTTCCTTTAGAAGCAAAATGACTTCTAAAGGAAAAGAAAGACTTCATGACCCTATTATATTTATACTGTTTCTTTGGCAATAATTTAGTAAACTTCCTTTGGTCAGTCCTCATGAGCAACTGTTTTTTTGAAGGTACTAGATGATAATAATAAGATGTCTGAAATTTACTATCTCAAGCTACTTTTATCTCAAGCCATCCATTTGCTGTTTGGATAAAACATAGAAATAGGGAAAGGACTCAGTTCATTAAAAACAAACCACAAGTAAAACCACATCAAGCTATTCTTTAAAGCTTAAACAAAACCTGGCTATGCTAAATGGTCATGAAAAACTAACTTCACAGTCTATAGATTCTCTGGGTTAAAAATGCTGGTATGTTGATCAGGCAGAATTCTAACGTTCAGAGATGTTAAATGCCACTTACAGAAGAGGCATTCGCTCTCTTGTGAGAGAAAAAAATAAGTAAAAATAAACTTGTTTTTAAACAGGGATGTTTACATTTCAAGTGCACAGAAGTATAACCAGATCATCACAGTAGGATCCTAATGATTATTTGTGAATGAATGGAGGTGGTGGCAGTTAAGCTTCTGTTCCAACAATACTTTACTAAACCCTTGACCCTTCCCCTAGGACACTCATCCACTCCACCCACCTTAGACTCCACACATGGAGGCTCCCTAAACTGCCTACCTTACTGCTTTGCAAGGCAGAACAAACAAATAAGCAAACCTCTCTGCTTCCTGTTTATATGTGAGCTGAGCCTGATCAGATATGCAGGGTACATACCAAGAGGGTTCTTCCTTGTCTATGACAGGAGGTGCTGTGCTTCCTTCAAATGCAACTTAGTATCAGAAGAAGGGGGAAAAGAAGGATAGCTATGCCCCAACACCCACCAAAGACACCTGCTACCGCGAGGCACTGGAGTAGACAGGGCTCCCATTGAGGACTATATGCATCTAGAAGGTATCAACTCCAACTGTCTTACGGACCCAGAGAAATACCCTATGCCAAGCAAGAGGGCACAGAATTAGGTCCAAGTCCACTGGTCACACAGGAACATCTATTTTATGATTAACTCCTGGTGCCACAGCAGTTTACCTTACACACTACTATTTCCAGAATGAAGTACCCACTTCTATGACCATTTCCTCCTCTTAGAACATTTGGGATAAGCAAATCTGACAAAATTCCAACCACATGTTATCTGGGTTGGGCCCTTGGTTGATATTTTAGTAACGAGCAAATACTATTCCAAGTCATCTGAGGGCATATTCCAACTAGATAATCAAAGTCAGTTCTTTTGCATAGGAGAGCAATTAATATGGGAATTTAGGATTTTCTTTTAAGCTTTCTGTGAAATAATCCTTCAATTTGTTAATTCATTATAAAGTCAAACTAGCTATTTCTGGACCTCATTTATATACAAATTGCTAGGTAAAAGAAGTTTTAGGCTTCTGTTGACAAACTAACACCTACAGCTAGTATAGTGGGCTAGAAGGTTCTTTAAAATGTGATGTCAGGCTTCTTAAGGGGCTCAGATACAGAAAACTAATTCAATGAAAATTAATTTCCTCCTTCTTTTTTGTTCCCAGGACAGTTTTACATTAGTGTCTCCGCAATCCCTTTAGAGAAGGGCTGCTTGATTAGGAGGACACAGCACAGACTCTATAGAGAAAACTCTGAGATAAAGAATTCTACTCAATGGAAAAATGCACTCAAGAGCAGAGTACTATTATGTATGGCTCTGGGCTACAGTTTGGGAAACTTCATTTGCTGATAAGAGGGCATGACCTTTAGGCTGGCTGGCTTTTTGAACACATGTCACCCTGTTTAATTATACAGTCTACCTCTTGCCTCTCTCTTGATATGCCGAGTGTGGAATCTGCCATGTATCCTGTGCTGCTGCCACACAGTCAGGTACATAAGAACACAAGTACTGGGCCACTTGCTTAAAGCACAGGATAGGCCCTGTTGCTGATAGCTCTGGGATTCTCAGTGTGGGAATCCCAGCCACAATTGACAGTAGTTACCTCCTAGAACCACTGGCTGAGGGAGTAAAAAAGAACATGAAGGTGAGATTAATGAGTGAATGAGGATGAAGTTCTTACCCTGTGGTGGGATGCCCGGGAGGCCAGGCACACCTGGCGGAAGATGGTGGGGTGGAGGCCCCCCAGGGTGAAGTGGCTGCATGCTGCCCATGCTAACAAGGCCATCAACTGGGCCCTGCAAAGGTGGAAGGCCTGGCGGATAGCCACCCATCATGCCTTGAAGGACACAACAAATTTCAGACATGCATCATTAACATGCAATATGAGCTAATCACAACCCCCCACATGCACTACCCATGAATAAAGCACCCTTAGTACTGCATGATATAACTGTAATTAGTGAAATTATTTTGTTGTAATAATGAACAAAATAAAAAGTTACAAACATGAAACCCAACATTTCTGGAAGAATTAGTACTTAGTACATTACTGTTATATTTGCCAGGATAAAAATGCTACATTTTCCACTTAAATAGTAATAAAGAGGAGTTCTAATAACAGCTTTCCCACTTTCAAAGAACTGCCTCAAACTGTTCAAGCAGAGCGATTAGTTCTATGGACTGCAACTCTAATTGAACAGCATATACCCTCCCTATCCACTCTGCCCACACTCATATGCCTATCATGGGTACACATGAAGGGAAATCAAAATGGAAGGAAATGAGGTGCACAGTCCTGATCACAAAACAACAAAGCATGGCTCTCCAGCTTGGGGCAAGGATTTTTTTCAAGTCTAGTTCATCTACTCCTCCACCTTTTGATCCCCTCACTGCTAGTAAGAATGGACAGCGTCAAGATTTGAGCTGTGGAACAGCTAAGAGCCATCACATGAAATAATGATTCTTTATATTTCAAAACATGTGAAAGATAAAATCTACATCTTCCCAAATCAACCAAAGCACTGGTCACTCAGAAACCTGTATTTAGAACTTAAGGAAGAAGAGCTGGAGAATCAGGCTCTGCTGACATTAGAAAATGCCAATTTTCATCCCTGTCACCAAGCTCACAAATGTCCTCACGTAAACCTTCAGTTAACAGGGAGCATTTTAATCAAGGTACAGAATTTCTGTAAACAGAGGCTTTTAATCCTTTATTATCAAAGCATACCTTCACACAACAAATAGCTTCTGTTGGCTAGGGTAAAGCTTCAGCAAATGAGTATTTTTTGGCAAAAGGGTTGAAAATAAAACAATTTCGAAATGTGAAAGACTCACCTATGGAAAGTATTTTAAAATCACATGGCATTTTTTTTTAAACAAGAAAAACACCTTTTTTTGGATTTGTAATGATCACAAAGAACAAGAATACAAAATTCCCCCGAAGTATAGTCACTTTTGGTCAAAGCTAAGGGACTAGTGCCAAACTTCATTTTTATAACGTATTTCTTGTACAGGGACTCTGGGAAACTCCAGATTCTGAGAATTTCACTCTGACATTTCCTGAAGACTTATTTAAAAGTTTAATTTTAAAGCTATAATATTATTGAAAATTCTGATTTTGGCTCACACTGCTTCCTTTAGTCTTAACTAAACTGAAAAACTTAATTACACAAACTGATAAAACAAATGTGAAATCTCTCTATACATGAAATAGTATGAATTTCATTTTTTAGAAATGAGAGTTCTGAGAATAAAACTACTTTTTTTGGTACTGCTAATCAAATTCAGGACCTTGCGCTTGCCAGGCAGGTGCTTATACCGCTGAGCTATATCCCTGACCCAATAAAACTACTTTTGAAAAGACACCGTAATCTTAAACATGAGGTAATCCAATGCTGCTAAACTGCCTTTTAACCACACCAGTAGCTATAGTTTTTAGGGCGAAGTAGATGAGTAATTTAAAAGATGTTAGGAGGCTTTGCTTTCAATGACAAAAGCCCATCTGAACTCAGCCTTCATGGGCTGTGGTTGAAGATTAAATTATTAAGCACTGAAAGACATGACACTTGTCTTCATTAAACTGTACTTTGGCATTTATTATCCCAGTCACATGTGTTCAAATGAGCTTCAACGCTTGTAAGCAAAGCTGGTTTCAGACACCAATAAGGCAAGACTTGGGTGGTAAGCAAACTATAAATTCATGGAAAATCATCCTTTTAGCTGCAAAGTTCCTTCTGTGGACCAAAGACTGGTTACTGTTGAGAATGCTTGCCCTTCACCCCCGTGGTCCAGAGGTCTGGGCAGCACACCCTTAATAATGGAGCAGAGGCTTTCTAGAGGGCCCACTTCCTCACCCACAGAACTCTAGGATGTTATTCCCCAACAGGGAGCTAAAATGCTGCAGCTGCTGTTTTTTAAAAATGTTTTTAGCTGTTTGTATTCATTTTGTTAATATGTCCCTGGGTTTTGTAGTCATGGGCACAGTGCCACAATATCACACATCAAATAGAACAAAACAAGATGTCAATGAGGGAATTCTAACTTTCAAAGTCCCCATGTTCAAGGCCTGATTTCTAAAAACTTCTGGAACCCCATTAACCAAAATGGGCCATGGAATAGAGCAGGTGATTATGAGATTTGTTAGATCAACATCAGTTACACTGAGAGTACTGAAAAGCCATGATTCTGATGTGCTTTGGTGAGTGCAACTGCTGAGTTCAGAGACAGTGCATTTGAGAACTTGCCATCACAAAAGTTAGGAGCGACAATGGAAAAGTTAACCTATGCTATCTATTTTTCCTTAAAAAGCAAAAACAAAAAGAGCATCCCAATGAACCTGACTTTAACAACACTGTCTTGGACTCCCTGCGAAAAAGGTCAAGGTCAAACTGGCTTAAGAAGAAACAGGTGGCTTGCACTGACCTCTACAGTCTTGGAGAGGTCACAAAGGAGAGGCCTGAAGTGGTTCTGCAGGCTTCTCATTGGAGACAAGTCAGACAAGGATATTTGATAAAAAAAAAAAAAAAAAAGTCAAATTTGCTATAGCTACCAGAACCAGAGACAACACACACAAGCAAACCACATCCATCATTTTCTTTCTTCTTTCTTTCTTTTCTTTTCTTTTCTTTCTTTCTTTCTTTCTTTCTTTCTTTCTTTCTTTCTTTCTTTCTTTCTTTCTTTGTTTAAATATGTGACTGGGATACTAACAGAAAATGCAGTTTAATGTAATTAAATAGAAAAGCATTACAGAGTGGGCACAATGCATTTAATAAGGACTTTGTATTCTATTTATCCATGCACATTGGTGACCAAGAAAGGATTTACAATTCATTGTCAAAAATCCTTTTAAATGGTCAGTCTGTTAAGGATAGCTGCAGCAGAACAAGACAAACTGCATACTGGCATGAGACAAAATCAATATCACCTAAAGACTGATTTTGTGTTTTCTCTTGGGAATTCTTCTAGAACAGAATTCAGCACCTATTTATGTTTTCTGCTGTAGCAGTCTATCAAGAGCAGTCTGGGGTGAGAACATCACCAGACCATGCCAATAGCCAGGGAAGAGATGCTCCCTACCAATTCCCAGGGTTGGGTCCAGGGCCCATTTCTGGGTTAGAGGGGAGGCATTGCCTGCATGGGAAAGGCAATATAGGACAACATGGATGATTTCAAACTTTGTCATGACAAAAGGCTACAGACTGTGGCCTACTCCTCTTGGAGAAAAAAAAAAATGAAGGAATTTCTTAAAGTGGAAAAAATGGTCTTATCTCCTGTTTTTACCTGCAACAGGTGTCAACTGCTGATTGAGCATCCCCATTGGTGTTGGTGGTGGCACCACCCCCATGAGAGCCCCCACAGGGGTGCCTGCTCGGGGAGAAGCACTCGGCTGCTGTTGCTGTGCTGCTCGCTCTCTCTCCTGCTGCTCAGCAACTTTAGCTGCCCGCTCTGTAAAGGCATTTCAGATTTTCAATTCTGTTTTTAACCCAGGAATTCAAAATACCATCCATTGCATTCAACAGGACTAGTAAAAACACAGGCAACAGTTCTGTCTCAATGGAAAGAACAGTAGATGACTAGTCTCAACACAGGAGGAGTCGGGCCGATTTCACTTGAAACCTAGAATCCAGCTTTCCTATCCCATCTTGAGAACTGGTCTGCAAAGATTTCAAGAATGTTAAGACTGCAACACACATTCAGAAAGCACAGGTTTTATTTAAACACATCACCAGCGTAACCACCGTGGTTAATCTCACGAGGCACCCTGAAGATGAGAAGCACTACCATTATTCTAGTATTAATAGCAATACAGATTATTTATAATTTCAACATGAAGCAATTCCATGGCCCATTATTATTTTTGGCACAATTGTTACTTACTATATTTTCCTGATTCTTTGTATCCAATTTTACTAACATTTTGAGGACTCTAATAATTAATGTCATAGGTTTAGCAGCTGAAGAAAATTAACTCTGTAAGGGAAAAGTAGCTTACTACCTCTTCCACAAGACTTTAGGGAAAGTAAATGGATAATTTTTATGTTCTAATAAAGCAAGGAGATAATGTTTACTAAATCCCAAGGGGTAAAAAATACATGATATTCTAGGTTACAATCATCAGAAGCAGGAAATTGACATACACATGTGTGTAGCAATGTTTCAAAGAACCAGGTTTCCTGAAACTGAGCAGTTCAAAACTAACCATAAATCATCCTAATCAGCAAGAATTCCAGAATCCAATCTTATTTCATCCAGTACAAAAGAGGAGCACTTGCCTGTGGCCCTTCTGGGTTGTTACCTGCTACCCTTTTCACTTTCTTGAGCTACTATTCTGCATCTCCAGAGCCACAGCCCCAACAATCCCATTTCAAGCCCACTAGACCTTTACTTCAGGGGTACTGTATTTCCAAAGTTCTCACCAAACATGGTTTACTTAGCTTCACCATTTATAAATAGGAAATTTTCCCTCATCTTCAGATGGGCAAATGGAGTCTGGGAGACAGGTAGTGTCTTGCCCAACGATGCAGAGAAAACCAGCAACCTATGACCCAGACTTTTGATATCACTCTCCAACTGCCACACATTAACCCTCCGACATGAAATTCAAAAGGCTACCACTGAGTTAAGTAGGGGAAAAATAGCTAGAGGTCACATGTCTTTATAGAGAATCAAGAGACAACAGCTTTAGTCCTCCTTTAGGGTAAGAATGTGAAAGTCAAGCAAGTCAAAAGACCCTTGGGCTGTGATGAAGTTGCCAACGAAGACTCCATCACTAACACAGTTTCAGTTTACAGACCCTCAGAAAACTGTGTACAATGAGTATGAGGGACAAAGGCCATTTGAACATCTCCTTCAGCAAGCAGTAAAAAAAAAAAAATCAATGATGATCCAGACCCTCACATTGAATTCTGGTATTTTCATTACACAAACAGTAAAATGAGAGAGGAAAAAAAAAAAGTTAGGCCTGTGGATAGTTACCTGTTGGCTCTCTCTGGGAGAAGCCCAGTTGTCCTAGAAAGCAGAAGTATTAAAATTATGTGAGCCAAACTCCTAACTTTGGGTTTTGAATTTAATGGACAACCGCACCAAATGTTCAGAGTTGAGTTTCAGGTAAATACTTGACAATTCACCCTCACTAGATTCCTCCTGAATTTCAGATTCCCTGTTGGGAAAACTTCTTATAAGCCACCATCTCTCCCTCCAGCCCTGCTCCAGCATTTCTGCCTTGTATTATTATCTCTAGATTTCTCTCTCCTGTTCACACCCTAAACAGCTAGCTGTCCAGTACTGGCTTTTCCTCAGAAAAGGCTTTAACCACTTACCAGTCCAATTGTTTAAATACAGGATAACCAAATATTGCATTTTTAATTAATTTTTATAAGATAGTGTAACCAGAAATATAAAAATGACAATTTTATCAAATTTATTCAATACAAGAAATGAGTGGTTGAAATGATACCTGCCTGAGCAAAGGTGCTCCGGATAGTATGTAAACTCCGGATAGTATGTAAAAGAATGTATTGCAAATGGCCTGGGTGATGCTGGCGTAAACTGTTAAGTGGTTAACACTGTCAGCTTGCAACTGAGTGATATATTTGATCTTAATTTGTGTAAAGATCAGAAATATCAAAATTCTCCCAAAGTTCTAGGTTCTCAGGGAACTGACAAGGATTTCTGAGAGAATGTTCTATAATACAGTTCTGTAGGCTATTAGTAGATATTACATAAATACCTGATCGAATTTCAGAAAATGCCAGACAATAAAAAACAGGTTACTTATTGTAGCTCTTAAAGAATTTAATATGGAAATATGCCCTGTACGTTTTCAAGAGAAGAATGCAGAATTCTTCTTAAACTGACAAAGTGATTTTTGGCTGATTACCTGGCAGAAGAGCCTCGGGGAAGCCTGTCAGATAATTTTATAGTAATCATTTGTAACAAATGAAGGGAGTAAAACTTAAAAAAAAAATAATGGTTTCTTTGGAGACTGTATAAATAAAGAAGGGTATTCTTAATAATTAACTTGTGTTTGCTGGAAAATAATGGATTTGGACCTAGCCAAGGTTAATGCCTGACCACTGTGGAAAAGATGGCTCTAAACTAGGAAAATGAATCAATATGTAAAATTTCGAAGGAAAAAATATAGCTCAAAGAGCAAAAGTCCTGCCTAATCTAATGTTTACTACTCATTTTTGTATTAAAGCCATGCCTGATATTAGCAAAAATAACAACAACGACAACAACAACAAAAAAATCTCAGAAACTCCCAAGTATTTGTTCCTCAATGGCTAAGAACCACCAAATCCTTGAATAACAGCTCATGGCCCAAAGTGATTTAATTATAGAGTAAAAGGCAGTTGAGCTTTATCAAAGAGAGCCTTAAGTGTCTTAACAGTAGCTACAAATACAAATACAGCACAGTCAGGACTGGCCTAGAGAACCAGGCACTTTAGTTAACCTTAAGACTACAGTTAAACAGAGGGCTTTATAAGAGCCATAATAGAAGATTAACAATTTTAAAAGGCCCCTTTCAAATGAATTTTAATGAAAATTATATTTTAGAACAGTATGTGAGCATTCCCTAGCTCAACACATGTATACTTTACAGGACTCAAAGAAAACAGAAAATCAGTTTTTAACAGCTTTTGTTTGAGGAATTTGGGCACGGGGTGGGGGTGTATGGTGGAGTGGACACACAAGGCCAGGATCTAAGGCCAAGCATTAGGGCAGCACTCTGTTCAGTCAGAACAAGGCTGTCACCTCAACTGCAGTTGATTACCATCTGGAACAGTTCCCAACATGAAGTTCAGGTGCACACGGCAAGAACGAGAAGAATAAACCCTATCTATGCACATGCATCCCTTAAAAAACCTCTCCTGCTTAGAAAGCTGAGAAAGTTGTGCTTAGCCTTTATTTACCTTCATATTCTGCCTTCTTGGCTGTCTCAAGGTTTCTCCATTCTGTCCCCACCAGTCGGCTGAGCTCCCCAAAAGAGTAGTCTGGGTGCTGGGCTTTAATCACAGCTCTCATCTCACTGCTGAACAGGATGTAGCCACTCATGTTGATTTTCCTTTTAGAGCCTTCCTTCTTTGCACTTCCTTTAGCAGATTTTGGGGTAGACTGTAAGACAGAAAGGTCTTATAGTGCATCAGAATGTTTTATTTGGTTATCTGCTTAGTTTCTGGAAGTCAGGAACATAAGATTCAATAGTAACTGTTTTATAAACACATTCAGTTTGCAGCTGGCCATTTCTCAGTCAAAACACACCTTTTCCTGGCCTCTTACCAGAGTAAGAAAGTGTCATAGAATTCCATAATGACAATCTGTAACGGTGACCTCATAATAAAAATCTTGAGAAAATTCTGAATGAGAAAAAACTGCCAGTAGGAATCACCTCAACCAAAGAATGAGGTCCTAAGAAAGAAGACATTAAAAAGATATTGGCAATGAAAGCCGGAGTAATAAAAAAGGTGATAGCACTCCTTGTTGCTTTTTTTCAAGACAAGGTGAGGAAAGAATTTTAACAAACTTGACATTAAGCAAGGTCTTTATGACAATCAAAAAGGTTAAGCTATAAATCATTATATCTTAAAGATAAATATAAATTATATAATTAAAAACAAATGAGTAAGTAATAAGTTAAAGGCACTGACATATGAAAAACATCTGTTTTTCCTGCAGAATTCTAGGGAAAAGTTCACTCATGGGTGGAGGACACATCTGTATATCAAAGCTGAAAGCATAACAAGTAACAGGAACATGTCATCTTCACCTGTGGGGGTGTATAGGGCATGAGGTCCAGCTCACTGGCTAGGGGAGTCTGAAGCTGAGGTAGAGAAGGAGGTTCAATGACCTCACTATCTTCTTCTCCCATCTCTTCAACATCATCATCTCCACCTTCTAATTCAGCAAATTTAGCTTCTAGCAACTGGATCTTCTTTTCCAGCAAAGGTGATGGCTCCTTTTGAGGAACAATTGGCTTTCTGAAAGAAGTGATATTAAAAAAATGCTCACTAACACCTCTCTAGGACTGGTCAAAAAGCAGTGTTTTTCTGCCTTTATATCTAGAAGTCACTTCCTGTAATCTGCAATGTACATTCTAAGGGGAGTAAGGGAGTTTAAATAAAGTTCCTTCTCCACTCTGCATTTTGTTCCCCTTCAGCATTAGGCAGCAGCAGAACTAACAGACCAACTGACCAACCTGACTCTGGACAAGGCCAACATCTGGTAAGAAAGGTACCACTGAAGGGGACAGCTAAAGGGAGAAACAACAAACTAAGCCAGTAGTGCTAACCAAAAGAAAAGCCAGAGGTTATTGTAAATTGCTGAAATGATGTGGGTTTTTATTCCAAAAGTGACTCCTTCCATGTGGTAGGCTAGAGAAGCAATCCAGTGCAGTACCTACCATATTTGAGAGTAAATCAGGAGCTCTGGGGTTAACTGTTTAAGACTGAGCCATAGAACAAGTGCAAAATGACTTGTTCAAGGTTTCCAGTATTATCCTATCATAGTAACTGGGTGAGACAGCCACAAGAGACAATCATGGTGGATCCTAGACATACAACCCCCTAAAAAGTTTAAGCTGAGGGTCCAGGATGTGGCTCAGAGGCATAGCCCATGCCTGGCAAGTACAAGGTCCTGAGTTCGATTCCCAGTACCACCCCCCCCAAATAAAAGTTTAAACTCAGACTGAGAATGGCATGGGACTCTGCCCTGTGTGGTGGTAGACGTGGTATATATGGCTTTCAGAGGTGGTGGGGTCTGAAAGTGCTAGCACTAAGTGAAGTAGTCTGCCTGAACTCCATCTGCACTGATTATATCCACATTTACTCATCCTTGGACATGCCTTGACTTGGATGGCTGCCACAACCTGGGGTACAAAGATAGGGGATTCTGCAATAGGCTAACCACCTCAAAAAACCGTAAAACTTGGTGCAGAAAATTGTGATTTGCTTAATTTTAAGACTATATACATCCTGGAAAGAAACCACTTATTCAAAAATACAGAGAAATCATTTTTGGACTCATTTTTTTCACAGGTTTTTTTGACGTTTGAGTTTTCTTTTTTTCTGTTACTTTTAAATTTATTTTTTTGGTAACAGGGATTGAATTTACAACCTCGCACCTACCAGGCAGGCTCTTATGCCACTGAGCTAATCCTGGGCCCTTTTCTGTTATTTTTATCTAACTCTATTAATTTCATTTACTTTTAAAAAGACTTCTTTATCTCACTTTTCTCTTTTATCTCTCCCAGCCCCCAAGGCACAGGTGCTATTCTCAGCAGGGAACTCAGCACCACAGCTGCCACACTCAAGCACGTAATGTAGTAGAGAATGTAGTAGAGGAGAAAAGATAGGAAAAGAAATTTTGCAGGCCCTGGAACCTTGGATATGGGGACATCTAGAGACACCCAAAAATTTACACTGTACTTTGTGTCAAGGACTTTGTCACTGAAATGCAACACTTGCAGAGAACTCTGACCACAAATATTTATTAAAATCTTCCTGCCTAATGTACCCTGCCTTCTCGAGCCTTTTTTTTTTGTACCAGGGATTGAACTCAGGACCTCATGCTTGTCAGACTGGCGCTTAAACCACTGAGCTAAATGCCCAGCCCCCTCTTGAGCCTTATTAAAAGGGCCCACTTTTCTTTGTTCCCTGCATCCTTTTGCTCTGTCTGCCTGCACTCAGATATTAAACCTGCCTTGTTGCTTAGTGGTCTCTGCCTTCTTCCTTCACATGCCCTTGTTTGTTAGATTATCACCTTCCATTGCATAATTATTCAAATTTTATTCATTCTCTCATTCCCTACCTCCTCTGTCTTTACTGAATAACAATTAATCTTTATTAATCTTAGTTAACTCTATGCTATTACTTTTGAATTTTTTCTGTTGTTAACAAATAACTGGTTTGTCTTAGTATTTATACTACAACTATAGATGTTCTTATGGTATATCAATATCCAGTTTGCTTTTGATACTACTAGTATTGATTGTGCTGCTACTGTCAGTGTGGCAAACTCAGGACCTCATGCTTGCCAGGCAGGTACTACATCACTGAGCTAAATCCCTAGCCTAGTTGTTGCTATTAAGTGGTCTTCTCTGTATGCCAGTATCTGGATTGCCTTGAGTCAAACAATATTAAGCTGCGGTCCCACTCCCAAAGAACTGGGTGCTGGCCAATTACACAGCATCCTTCTGATATAGGAAGCAGGGTAACAAAGCTGGCTGGGGAAACAAGTGGGACCAGTCAATTACAAGATCCCAGGATGGCATCAAATAATTCTCAGAACCCAGTATATGGAACTTCTTGTGGGCATAAGATGTGGATAGTATAAAGAGACAAGATACCATGAGAAGCCTAGTATCATAACTCTTCAAAGTAGCCCATTCTGCATCTCCTACACGTAGAATGTATTTTTCTTTTTTCTTTTATCCTTTCCTCTCTTTGTTCAGTCCAAGTTGCTCCATAGAGCTAGTTCTTCCCTTATCCCTCCATTTCCAAATCAGACTTTTAGCATCATTTTTTGGCTTGGCTTGTCCAATTCTTTGTCTAAGGCAAGAAGGACTGGGAACTCTTAATTGGTGAGCCATTTCTAAAGGAACTACCCGTAACAATCCTCTCCTAAATTAGTGGAGGTGGCTAAAACTTGGGACTGAGGCAAAAGTCTATAATTAGCCAAACCCACAAAGCATCACTGAAAAGCAGACACCAACTGTTACGGCTTATATCTAGATATCCCCTCAAAGCCTCATGCAGTCACAGGTGGGGTTTATTGGGAGGTGGTGAAATCTAGGATGTGTGCTGCTGGGATCAAGAATGTGAGGCTGGGATTGATTCATGGTACAATGCTAGGATTAAGAATGTAAGTAGAAGGGTGGGTAGTATGGATAAATTACAAGAGACAGAAAGAGGGCTTGTTGTCTATAGTTTTCTGCCTGCCCTGTTTTCCTGTAGACTGTTTCTCCTTTGTCATGCCACCCTGCCTTGGAGCCAGCTGATTATAGACTGAAACCTCTACAAAGTGTGAGTTGAAATAAACCTTTCCTCCTTTAACTTTGGGTGTCAGGTATTTTGTCTCAGCAATGAGAAAAGTAACTCAAAAGGCAATTCAGATACTGGTATACAGAGAAAACCACTTAATTGCTACAGCTAGGCCAGGGATTTAGCTCAGTGGCACACCAACTAAAGAGGTTTCCATAGTAGCAACAAAGTCTTTCCACTGTAATCAACCTGGAAAATGCAGTTTGTATGTGCACGAGTGTACACGTGCATGCACACACACACACACACACACACAGCATGAGACTACAAGGCAACAAAATGCGCCCCCCCAAACTCCCAAATTCTCCCAAAGCTAATTCAGGAGGCATCAAAGGGGAAGAAATCAAAAGTCACCCATCTAAATTTTTCTTTACACAGGGTTGTGCTATGTAGTCCAGGATGGCCTTGAACTCACCATGTAGTCCAAGGTAGCCTCCTGCCTTAGTTTTCTGACTACTAGGATTATAGGCTTGTGCCATCATGCCTGGTAACATCTGAATTGTCCGAAATGGTATGAGAGATTTAAAAAAAATAGATTGATAAGGTAACTGAAGAGTCTGAAGACGGTATAACTAAACAAATAATGGAATAAACAATCAACAAACTTACAGAAGACACTGATACATACATACATACATATATATTTATATGTATATATCAGTGACACTGATATTGCTGAACTAAACAGGAATGACCAATTTAGCAAAGAATTATGAGTCCATAAAAACATTACCAAAGAAGTCCAGAAGATTTCTACTAAAATATGGGCAGCAGAAGTAACCAATGTGACAACAAAGTATCAGAACTAGAAAAGAGGGCTGAATGTTGGCAACCAGTTACTCTGAGATACCTTAAGACAACAAGAGACCATAAAAAATGCATTCAACAGTTGCTACATGATACTAAGAAGACTAAGATTTATAGGAATTAGTGAAACATTTGAAGACAGAACAAACAGCATAAAAATTTTGTTTAAAGAAATCACACCAGAAAACTTTTCAAATAAGGGAAAGGAATTTAACACACAAATAAATAAGGAATATAGAACCCCAAACAGCCACAATCAGAAAAGAACCTCTCCAGAACACTTCATAGTCAAAATTCCAGAAGTCTCACATAAGGAAAGAATCTTAAAAGCTGAGAATACACCTTCAATGTATTCAAGAATATCATTTCCATGAATCACCTATAAAGATAAATCTATTAGAAATAAAGCAGACTTCTCCATACAAACCTTCAAAGTTGGAGGGCTTCGAGCAAAGTGTCCCAACCCCTATAAGAAAAGAACTTTCCAAAATGATATATCCTACAAAATTATCTTCAAAACTGATGGAAAGGCCACTGTGCTGTCTCTTTCATGGTGGTCTTCATGTTGTAGTATTATTTCTTTTCGAACTTTGGCCCCAACTTGCTCTGCAGAGCCTGTTTCTTTTCCTACCCTTAATAAAACTTTGCTACTATGAAAAATTGTTTTTGATGGAGAAATAAGATAGTTCCATGACAAATTTGTATTTTGTTCATGTTTTGAATAGCAGGAGACTGAGATTAAGGATGACAGATTGATTAATCTGGCAGAAGAAATTTCAAGGCAGTCTAATGCTGAGTTGGTGGCATGGACACTGTGTGGAGCCTTCAAACAGCTCTACTTTGAGAATCAAAATCAAAGGGCCCAGAAGTATGAAGTATGATTTAAAAAGTTTTGACTCTGGTCAGAAAGGAAGCTCCATTAAGTTGCAGCCTACAAAGCTGGAGCAGAGCCAGGCATGGTGGCACATGCCTGTAATCCCAGCACTAGGGAGGCTCAAGCAGGAGGATGGCTGTGAGTTCGAGGCCAGCCTGGGCTGCATAGCAAGACCCTGTCTCAAAAAAGATGGGGCAGAAAGTAACTTGGTTGCTGGAAGAATCAGCATTAACAAAGGAGTACTTTAGAATAGGACAACAGAAAAGACAGCCTGAGGGTATGACAAGAACCAGCAGGATTCAAATTGCAAAGGTAAATAACTGTTGTGAGAAGAGGGCTCTAGGACACTAAAATGGCAGCAGCCTATAAAAATGGGAATAGATTCCTCAGAATTGAGTTTACTTTGCTCAGCTATCCAGGCACTCTGAGGCCTCTTCAACTACCAGCAAGATACAAAAGGGGTCAGCTACTGCTGCAGCTGGTTGCAGACGTTACTGTCATCCACATGATGTTGGTTTTACGTACATGCAGAATTCAAGAGTTGTGGGCTCAGAAAAGCTTCCATCCAGATTTCAGAAAAAGGCCTGAGAGGCCAGGTAGTGTGTCCCTGAGTGGGCAATTTATGAAGCTGTGTGAAGCCAGTGTGCAGAGTAGGTCCCAAGATGCTGGAAAAAGCAGGAAATGTAGAATGTCTAAGGAAAGTCATGAGGAGTGAGCAATGCCAAGCCAAGAGAGAGGCCATGAGGCCACTGGCAGTGATGCAAGGGCAGGGTTGAGCTCTCTGGAATTTACATCTTGCCAGCGTCCCAGGTGCTAGACATGGAAATAGAAGATTTAATGTTTGCCCTGCAGGATTTTGGTCTTTCTTTGGTCCCACTCCTTTCTAGCCCACTAGTACTTCCTTTTGAAATGGCAATATTTATCCTGTGCCACTGTATGTCGGACGTATTTCACTTTTATTTTTCTAGGGACTTGCAGCTAACAGTTTCCCCTAAATTTCAGAGAAGTCTTTGGATTTGGACTTTTCAACAGTGCTGAAACTGTTTGAATTTTGGTGATTCTTAGAAATGTACCAAATGCATTTTGCACAAAAGGATGTATATGAATGTTTTGGGGCCTAGGAATAAAATGTTATGGTTTGTATCTAGACGTTCCCTCATGGACTCATACAAAGCTTCTGGGAGGTCAAGAGGTTGTGAGCATGTTATACTGGGTCATGCCTGTGTGACACTTAATTAGTCCACTGGTGGGTTTATAGCTGGGTGTGATATCAGGAGGTAAATCAAGGTGAGAAGAGGTGGGTCACTGTGGGTATGCTTGGAAGGATATCTATCCCTCCTCCTCCCTTGATTCCTCAGATTCCTGCCTGCCATGCTATAAACTGTTTCTCCTTTGCCATGCACCCTGTCATGCTGCCATACCTTGGAACCAGCTGACTACAGACTGAAACCTCTACAAACTATGAGCCTTTAATTTGTGGGTTTTGGGTATTTTTCCCAGAAGTGAGACAGTAACTAAGAAAGCAATCTTGGGCAATAAGAGCAAAGTGGAAGGCATCATAGTCCTGGACTTCAAGTTGTATTACAAAGCTATAGTGATAAAAAACATAACATGGTACTGGCACAAAAACAGAAATGTGGATCAAGGGAATAGAACAGAGAACAAAGAAACAACCTGAGGCACATTTAGCTATCTACACTGTGACAAAAGGGCCAAAACCATATGCTGGAGAAATGATAGCTTGTTCAAATGGTGCTGAAAGAACTGGCTATCCATATGTAGAATACTGAATCTAAACCCCTTTTTCTCACCACATATTAAAACTAAAATCAAAATGGATCAAAGATCTAAATGTTAAAACAGAAACAATCTGCTGGAAGATAAAATAGATGAAACTCTTGAAGACATAGGCCTAGATAAAGACTTTTGAACAGAACCTCAACTGCAGAACAAATAACATCAAGAATCAACAAATAGGATCAGATGTATCAAATTCAAAAGCTTTCTGCACACAGCAAAGGAAACAAAAACTTACAGAATGAGAAAAAAAATTGCTATCTATCCTTCAGAGGACTAATGTCTACAAAATATATAAAGAATTAAAAAAAAAATTGATGTCCCAGCTGTGCGTGATGGTGCACATCCGTATCTTGGCACTCGGGGAGCTGAGACAATAGGATCACTGTGAATTCATATCCAGCCTAGGCTACACAGCAAGACCATGTCACACACACAAAATAAAACAAAACAAAAGGAAAGCAACAACAACAACAAAACCCCCCAATAAAAATTAGTAATTAAAATGAAAAGAGACACTCCTCAGAAAAATTACAAATGGTCAATAAATACATGAAAAAATGTTCAGTATCCCTGGTCATTAAAGAAAGGCAAATTAAAACAACACTGAGATTCCATCTTATTCCAGAAAGAATACCTTCATCAAGAAATTACATAGTAACAAATGCTGGTGAGGCTGTAGGGAGAAAGGAACCATTGTATACTTAATGGGAATGTAAACTAGTATAACCACTATGGAAGTCAGTGTGGAGATTCCTCAAAAACCTAAAAATAGAAATTCCATTTGACCCAGCTATTTCCCTTCTAGGTAGCTTCCCCAAAAAGCTGAAGACATGTGATACATGCATACCTGTATTTATAGCAGCATAATTCATAATAGCTAAATCTTGGAAGCAGCCTGTATGTCCATCAAAAGATGGATGGATATAGCAAGTGCAGTATTTATACACAATGAAGCACTACTCTGCCATAAAGAAAGATTAACTTGAGTCACTTGTAGGAAAATGGATGTATCTTTAGATGATAATGTTAAGTGAAATAAATCAGATAAGATTAAATACTGCATGGTTTTTATTATATATGAGAAAGCCAAAACATAAAGAACAAAATAAAAGATAACAGGAAATAGGGAGATAGATCTTTTGCAAAAGAGAACTAAAACAAGAGATGGATAAAGGAGGGAGAGAAAAGAAACATCATAAAAAGAGGATTAAGATGTGTTATGTATATATCTAATTCCTCATGAGGTACTACATTTTGTACCACAGTTATGTACTAATTTAAAAAATGAAGTTACTTTTATTTAGAGAAGCTTGTTTTTAAAGAATTCTGCTGAATATTAATAGAATTCTTTGTAGCTCTAGATCCAAAGTCAGATCCTAGTTGCTTGTGTAAGGCAAAAAGTTTTCATAGTCTGTGGAATCAAATAATCTCTTAACAGACAGGATATGAAAAAGAACCCAGTATTATCAGAGTCTAAGCCAGTGGTGGTGAACCTATGGCATACATGCCATGGCAGGCTGTTTATATCACTGAAAGCTCTAAAAGGTTCATTATCACTGGTCTGAACCAAGAGCACTATTAGAGCAGCTACCAGTTCCTAGCAGATTATGAAGATTTTCCTTTATCTTTAATTGAAAAAATTTTTTGTTTTTGAAATGTAAACTTCTCTAGTTTAGGATCTAATAAAAGAATTCAAAACACTGGACTATACTATTTTGCTGTTAGCTTAAGTGCTCTTTCTTAAGTTTTCCAAGCCTTACCTGAAGTAGTAAATTTCATCATCTACCACTTTAGCTGAGAGTGAAAACCTCTTCAGTCCCTTGAATTTCTTCATCTGTTTGTCACTCTCATTGTAGCGGCTCTCACAAAGCATAATGTCATTTTCTGGTATTTCAGTTGGCCTGCAGGAGAGGAAGTCTTTGAAGGATAGCACAGCACACTTTCCTGAAAGAACACGTTGGAGAGAAATTAAAGGAATAAATTGTGGTCATAGTGTTTAACTAACACATGATTCAAAAAATAAAGATATATACAGGATATATAAGAATAGATTTTGCAGATCAATATGTGACAGAATTGAAAGTTTAGGCAAAGATTCATATGAGTGCATTTTCTTGGGGGGAGGGAACTGATTTTTTTCTCAGACTAACTCCAGGGCCTGTGTTCACTATGCATGAACTCTATCACTAAGCTACATTCTCAGTCCCTGTGCAACTGGTTTTCTTTTTCTTTTTTTTTAAATTTTGAGACAGGACCTAAGTTTCCCAGGCTGGTCTCAAACTTGGAATTCTCCTGCCTCAGCCTCCCACTGTGTTGGAATTATAGGTGTGCACCACCACAACCAGCTCCACAACTGATTTTCAACAAGGGTGCCAAGATAATTCAATGAGGGAAGGAATCATTTCTTCAACAGATGGTAGTAGAACAAATAAATTTCCACATGCAAAAGGATGAAGTTGGATTTTTCACTTCATAGCAAATTAAAAACAAAAACAAAACCCCAAAACCAGAATGGATCAAAGATCTAAATGTGACAACTATTCAATTAGTAGAAGAAAATCCAGGTGTTAATCTTTGTGATCTTGCATAAACACCTGCCTTGGAAGCACGTGGTCATGAGTTCGATCCCCAGAACCGATTAAAAAAAAAAAAATCTTTGTGACCTTAATTAGGTAATAGTTTCTTAAAGACACTGACACTAATAGAGCACCACACACAAAAAGAAAGATATACTAGACTTCATCAAAATTAAAATAAAAAGGACTGGGGATGTAACTCAGTAAGAGGTCAGGGATTCAATCTCCAGGTACCCTAACCCATGCAAGTGAAACATAAAGTTACTGTATGATCCAGCAATTTTACTTCTAGGTATATATCTGAAAGAACTGAAAGCAAAGGTTCAAATGTACCTGTATACCAATAATCCTAATAGTGTTGCTTACAATAGCTAAAATGTAGTAACTGCCCAAATGGCCATCCACAAATGAATTGGTAAAGGAAATGTGGTATATGTATGCTACTGAATATTACTCAGACTTAAAAGGGAATAAAATTCTGAGGCATGCTCCTACATAGATGAAACTTGAAAACACTATGCTAAGTAAAACAGGCCATATGTAAAAGAAAAAGTATCAAATGATTCCATTTATACACAGTATTTAGGATATGCAAAATTTATGTGGAGAGTAGAATAAAGAGGAGAGAGGAAGACAGAAATAGAGAGTTATTATTTAATGGACACAGAGTTTCTATTTGGAATGATACAAAAGTGCTAGAAAGTCAGTGGCAACAGACTTAATGCCAGTGAATTGTATACTTGAAAACAGTTAATTTTACGTTATGTACATTTTACCACAATCAAGACTCCTACAAATGGTAGCATGTCACTTAGTATTGAGTGATTGATTGATTGATTGATTGATTTTGGGTACCAGGAATCGAACTTAGGACCTTTTTGTTTCAACTTTTGTTGAAAAACATATTTTGGGCATTACTGTTTGCATTTATTAAACTAGTTATTCCTGATGGATGTTTACGTTATTTCTAAATTTCTACTCTTTTACTTAAGCTAAACATTGCTGAAATAAATAATTCAACACACATAACAACTTGTACATGGATGAATACATTTGAAGCCTAAATTTCTAGAAGTACAAATGCTGGGTCAAAGGATATGTACATACGACTTTATTTTTACAAGTATTTTAAATTAAGTTCCTTAGTCCGGGGATTTAGCTCAGTGGCTCAAGCACTTGCCTGGTAAGTTGAGATCGTGAGTTTGATCTCTGGTACCAAACAAAACAAAACAACCACAAAAACCAATTTACCTTCCAAAGAGGTTGACTAAGATTAGGTACAGAGTAGCTAAACACAACTTCCCCATGCTCTTATCTGTCAACTAGTAACAAATGTCTGGACCTTAGACAATTTGACAGGTTATCTTTAAAAAAAAAAAAAAAGAAAGAGCATCTAGTTTTGTTTTGTATTATATGTATGTATGTATATATACATACATACATACATAATGTTGAATGTATAGGTATCCAACCTGCCTGGGCAGCACTGAGTGCAAAGGAATTGTCTTGGACTGTATATAAAATATACAATACAGTTAACGTATACAATTAACAAAATCTCTTTTTGATATTTTCACTTATTAAATTATTTTACAAAGTAACACAATAAGCCCAAGTTTGATAATTAGGTAAAAAAAAAAAAACTTGTATGTTTGCTTAATAGCAATGAATGCATTTTCAGAGTCATACATGTAGGTAGGCTAGAATAGTATTATAAGTAATCATTATATGTTATGTGCAAAGTCACATAAGAACATGTAATGTTGACAAACGTGGCTTCCCATCCAACTGGCTACCTAGGGGCACAGGCAGTGGGGCTGACACTGCACTATGCTCTCCCTACCTAGCATTTTGTTGTAACCTATGCAGTCTGTGCTTGAGCAAAACTGAGTAGCTAAACACAACTGCAAAACTGAATCAAGAAAAATATCACTAAAAAACCAAACAAAGGGCTGGGGATTTAGCTTAGTGGCTTAAGTGCCTGCCTGGCAAGCACAAGGTCGTGAGTTCGATCCCGGGTACCAAAAAAACAAAACAAACAAACAAAAAAAAAATAAAACACAATAATGTAAAAGTTTATGGCCTTGCCAGGTGTGGTAGTGACTTCTGCATTCCCAACATTCTAGGAGGATGAGGCAAGATTTGAGTTCAGCCTGGGCAATGTGAGTGACTTGGTAGGAACCTACCTCAAAATGAAAAGGCTCTGGGGACGTAGCTCATTGAAAAAATTCTGAGTATAGTCTCTAGTACCAGGGCAGGAAAAAAAAAGAAGTACGATCTTGTGGGTTGTATTACTAGTTGTCTAGGGCTGGGGGTTTGGAAACATGAGCACTAGACTAAAACTGGGCATATTTCCATTTAATAACTGCTGGTAATTTCTTTCTGTTCTTCCTTGCTGTTTTCTGTTAGATAAGATTTTTTTCTAATTGTTTCTAGGAGCTCTTCATAAGTGAAACAAAACTGATCTGCATCTGTCATATATATTGCAAATATTTTCTCAAGGTTGTCACTTACTTCCTCCAGTTTTGGCCATGTAGAGATTTTCAATTTTTCTGTAGTTGAATTTATCAATCTTTTCTTATACAGGCTCTGGATTTTACTTGCAAGAACACAAATATTTCTTCCCCTTGATTTCTTTTGCTATCTTTATTGCTTCACTTCATATTCATTGAAATCTTTAATCTGGGAACTTATAAAATTAAGATGTGATATGGATATAGTTTTATTTTTTCAAATAGCTATCCAGTCTCCAACTATCACTTAAAAATCCATGTTTTCCTACAGTTATTCAGTGTGCCTCCTCTATCATATTCTAGATTATATTTGAGTCTACTCTTAACCTTTACTTTGTTCAAATATTCTTTTTTTCTTATGTACCATATAAATGGTTTAAAGGATTGTAGGTTATAATGTTTTAGTAAGGATATATCCTCTTTCACTACACTTTCTAGATAATGAGATTAATTTAGAGCTAGATGATGTAGTGCATACCTGTACTATCCCAGCACTTTGGGAGGATTAGGAAGAAAGAAGGCAAGTTCAAGCCCAATTTAGTGAGATCCTGTCTCAAAATAAAAAAAGGTTGAGGATGTCATACAGTGTGAAGACCTTGAGTTTAATCCCCAGTAACATTAATTAAAACAGAAACCAAAACATATTAATTTACCAGAGCAGCCAGCCCTCATAACCTTCAAATATCTCTTTAAAGGTCCAAACTCCAAACACTGTCACATTATGGATGACATTTTATTTTTACTTATTATTTATTTAGATACAAAGTCTCGCTATGTAGTTCAGGATGGCCTTGAGCTCACTTTGTAGCCCAGCTGGGTCTCTAATTTGAAATGATCCTCCTGCCTCAGCCTCCCGAGTACTGGGATTACAGGGTATGCCACCACCACGAGCTTGTGGATGTTTTGACCTATAAATTTTGTTTTGTCTTTTTGAGACAAGATAATAGTCCAGGCTGTCCTTGAACTCACTATTTACCCAGGTTGGCCTCAAATTCATAATTTTCCTGCCTCAGCCTTCTAAACAAACTTTTTTTTTTTTTTATCGGTACCAGGGATTGAACTCATGACCACGCATTTACAAGGCAGGCACTTACACTGCTGAGCTAAATCCCCAGCCCTGCCTCAGCCTTCTGAGTGCTATGATTACAGGTATATATTAGTATGTCTAGCTTGAGCTATACATTTTGCATGGGACACACATACTGAAACCACAGCAACCTAAAAGGCAAATGAACCAGTTGTTGCCAGCGAGGAGGGCAAAGGGCAGAGAAGCTGGAAAAAGCCTGTGAGGAATAGGTGGAGAGTGAGATGATATGATAAATAAGTTGTTTTGGTTTTTGAGACAAAGTCTTGCTATGTAGTCCAGGCTGGTCTTGAACTTGAGGCAATCCTCTTAGTCAGTTTACTGAGTGTTGGGATTAGAGGTGTGCATCACCATGCCCAGCCTCTTTCTCTTTTTGAAGAAAGGATTTTCCCAAAATCTCTGGGGACTGACCCTTGGCTGATTACTGAGCTACACCCTTAGCCCTGAAAACCACATTTCACACATATATCCATCTGTAAATTACTATAGCCAAACTACTATGTTTGACATTAATACCTTCGACTGAAACATATCTTCTTCCAATAAGTAGACTCAACAAGCAAGTGCCTCAAGATCAATTCAAGTAGTATTCCAAGTGCTCAGAGGGACCCTCTGGACAGGAATCAACTCAACTCAATTTCTTAGTGCAACAACCACTTTTTTTTTTTTTTTTTGTAAAGAAGTAATACACTTACAAAAATATGTCCTTACAGATTACTGTCACAGTCTACTAGCAACAGATGGGAGAATGAGAGCAGGTGAATTTATGGGTGAGGTCCTTTCTCTCCCTTTTCTGCTCCACTCATAAGAAGCTGTTGTGGTCAGACAGCTAAATGAGATAACTAGGCCTACATAGGATTGACATATGGAATATTCAAAGGGATTTGTAACATGACTAGCCCCATTTCTAGACTGTTCATTACTGCATGCTCTTTTGTGGATCACTAGCACATCATCAAAAATTTTTTTCTTTTTTGGTACCAGGAATTGAACTCACAACCTTGTGCTTGCCAGGCAGGTGCTGTGATGCTGAGCTGTATCCCTGGCCCGTCATTGAATGTTAATAATGTGTTAGGATTCACTGGTCAGACCCCGTTATATCCCCGTGCTAGCTAAGATGGCTTGAAAGAGAGGGGTATCTCCAGGTGTGATTTGCAGGTGGCCATTTTTTTGATGGTTGGTCATTCTGAGGGCATCTACTAGATCTAGCTAACCAGTATGTTTGCTTAGCAAGTGTGAAGCCCTGGGTTTGGTCCTCAGCATCAAAGTTAAAAACAAAACAATCTAGAAAAAGACAAGAAACAAAACCAACAACAACCCCCAAAAAACAAACAAACAAAAAACCAAGCCAACTTCCTTTACACTCAGTTTCATCTCTATCTAGGTAAATGACAAACTAACGATATACTACAATTTCCTTTTTCTGGGTCTTTTTGAAGACTTTTATTAGCTCATCTCTGGCCTCCTTGCCTTTTATACTAATTTCAGCAGCAGCCCTAAAGGCAGCCATCAGGGTTGTTGTTGCTTGACATGGTATTTATGTCTAAAGCTGGATCTTCTTGTATGTTCAATTAACCACGTCATGGTCTGAGTTGCTGTAAGTAATGCAGTATAGCTGAAGGCATTCAAAGGTCTGCTCTTAGGTTAGGTATCACTAAGAGCTGCTACAGAGCACATTCATCTACTTACTTATCTTCAACCAATGTAACATTATCTACCATTTCTTTTTTGAGATGGTAAGGCAAGAGAGAGACTGAGAGACATCCTGATTTCAATGTATTTTTTAATATCCTGACATGAGCTTAAAAAATATTTTCTAACTGCTTTAGAGTAACTAATGGTAACTCCATGGTCAGCATAGTATCAACAGCATTGTGACTGTGACCTTCCTGGTGGTCTCTGTCATGCTGGTTATATAAAGGCTCATATAAAGTAAAAACTCCCCCTCCTAATATGAGGTTGGAGACTATTAACTAGATAGGATTCAGTTAGTTATCACCCTTTACTACTCCCCACATTCTAGGGAAACGGAGAATCCACCCTTGAATTCAATATACCCTCATTCCTGAGGGTGTACTTTCATTAAAGATAGCTGTCACTACAAGCCTTGCTTGCCTAGAACTCTTGCAAGTGTACTTTAACCCCAAACCTAAAATAAATGGGGACTGCTCTGAGTCAAACTCACTCCTGAGTTTTCAGTCTGTTCCCACTCTGTAAAGTATACTTTTCTTTAATAAATCTCTGAAGGCAGACTACTACTTCTGTGTTTTTGCTCAATTTCTTGTTTCAGATACAAATATGGGTATCAGGAAAGACTTATACTACTTGTCTGGTAACAGTGGGGTCTCATCATGTTGTCCAGGCTGGCTTCAAACTCTCAGGCTCAAGGGATTCTTCTGGCTTAACCTCAAGTAGCAGTAAGTGCCCTGAGCTCAACATTTGTCTTCTTAATTCAAACATGTCACAGTTCATTGCTATCAACTTTTGTGCCACTTCAATAATGATACCAAAATTTTTCAGAGTTGCAATTGCAGGTCTTTCACAGTGGGCTAGACCATGGTTACTGCATAATGTTTTATGAAGGCAGCATTCTGATGCTTGGAATATAGTATCTCTATAAACTTAACAAAATCAATAGTGGGATATGTTTGTTTTGGAAGTTCTCTCCTAAGACTGACATTATTTAGGATTCTCCCTGAGGCAGCATGTATTAATTTGTGACAGGTTACATTTTTGGGGTCTTAAAAGCTTCAGTGAACACTGCTGGAGGCAGTCATCCTTGAGTTCTGCCAAATTATTGGTAACTGCCTCCTCTAGCCACTTGGTACTATTACCTGTGTAGATGTGCAGCCATAACACCTTGCCTGCGAAGATTTTTTCCTCCTGTGTAAACACTGTGCTGCCTCTGCAGGGTCACCTGGAAGGTGGATGGGGCAAGGCAGCCCACATGTTCCATCACTACAACACCACCACCTCTGCCACCTGCTGCAGGCTAAGTGTACACCTTGTTCCTATCACCTAGGAATAAAAACTGAAAAGCTTTTACATATTTATGAAACTAAGATGGCCATAGGATGCATGTTCAGAAAAGACCTAGGAAGTTGATAATGTTTCACCTCTGGCTAACATTCAAGCTTTGTGCGAGTAGGAAATACAGGTAGAGCTGTAAACTGCATGGCTAAAAGTTAAAGGTATACACCAAGATACAGAAGGAATCTAGATGCAAAGACTGGGAATTTTAGTTGTAGGCATTTAAAACAAACTCTTTCACTAGCTGATCACCAACCTAATAGAACAGAAACTTCAGTGATCTCTCACAGTAAGGATATCAATATATTAAAAAAAAGGCTTAATAAAGTCATTGAACAAAAAGTATAACCCATAACAAGCAATAAGAACAAAGCTTGAAAAGGGCGAGAACGTGATTTTCAGACTTATCCCATAATTATAATATCCAAAACATCCAATTTTCAACAACAAAAACTTATGTAGCAAGCAAAGAAATAAAAAAATATGGCTCATTGTTAAGAAAAAACAGAAATTATTCCTGAAAATCCTGGAAAATGGATTTAATAAACAAAGACTTTATTTTTTTGCCCTAGAGTTACATCAGTTATCTTTTTATAATTTAAGCACCTTTTTAGGGGTCAATCACTTGTCTACAGCACTGCACTGTTTATTAAACTTCTGACACATGCCTTTTTGGGGATGAAAAGTTAAAAGATAACAAGGATTTATCTTTTCAAAGCCAAGATGAACAAATTATTAAACAATAAATGATCAAAAATTTCAATTAAGAGAACTTTGAAAGAAAAGTATTGAGGGGCTGGGAATTTAGCTCAGTGGCTTAAGTGCCTGCCTGCCAGGTGCAAGGTCATGAGTTCGATCTCTGGTACCAAAAAAAAAAAAAAAAAAAAGAGAGAGAGAGAGAAGTATTGAGAAAGCTGAGTGTGGTGTTGCACAGCTATAATTCATTTAACATTTGGGAGGTGAAGCAGGAGGACTGCCATGAGTTTGAGGCCAGGCTGGGCTACACAGACACTGTCTTAAAAAAAAAAAAAAATGATATCAAGCTTTGATAATCTTAGGCTAAAGAAGAGCACAAAAATTGGAGAAAGCTGGGTGTGGTGGCACACTCCTGTAATCCCAGTGTTTGAGAGGTTGAGGTAGGAGGATTCTTGTGAGTCTGAGGCCAGCTTAGGCCACATACTGAGTTCAAAACTAGACAGAACTACACAGGAATTAGGTCTCAAAAAAAAAAGCAGAAACAGTTTAGTTCAGTTAGTATTAATAATGAAAAATATTTTTCATTATTTCATCATAAACAGGATTATCAGATATTAAAAAAATCTAATAAAATATGTCTGAGTTTAGTAATTTAGGTAATAACTAACCTGTTATGCAAGGAATTACAGAAAACTAATGCTTTTGAGAGTTGGGAAATAATATCAAAATAATGTTTTTTGAAATATGTTTCAAAATGGTGGACTGAGGGGGTGCAGCACGAGGTCATGAGTTTGATCCCCAGTACCAAAAAAAAAAAAGAAAGAAAGAAAAGAAAAGGACTAAGTATATACATCTACTTCAAATATCCCCAAATTCCTACTGAAGCAAGAAAAATGAATTAAATTAAATCACATATGATAACAAGAGTTTAGAATACAAAAGGACAAATAACACCAAACTGGAAAAATTTAAATCCTGGAAAATACAATAAGGAGGATCAGATTAATGAAGATAATCAATCAATGATAAAGGAAAAAAGCTCTGAGGATGCCCCTTGCCCCATGGTTGCTCCCATAAGGCTCTACACTCAATCAGGAAAATGCTGGGTGGCTATTTTTTATTTTGTGAAAAAACACAAAGCAACTTCACAAATAAGATTAACAACAGTTATTACACTGTGCATCATTTTTCTTCAAAGTAGTTACTCAGGGAAAAAGATTCTTACAAAAAAGAAACAGATAATAACACAAATCTTTCTTTTCAACAAACTTAAGATTAACTAGCAGTAGAAATGAAACTGATTAATATATATATATATATATATATATATATATATATATATATATATATATATTTCTTTTTAAAAAATGAATTAGTAATTTGGGGAATATTTGAACCTCTCCCTACTTCCTATTTATCTCTCTTCTGTTTTGCTCTTTATTCATGTATATGAATAAAGTAAAAAAGTACACGCATTTCAGGAAAAGAAACATAGTATGATGTTTTTTCAATGGATGGTGTTACCCTCATATGGAGGACCTTACAGGATGTTGCATATCACAGATAATGAACTACACTACCAGCTCTTAGAAAAAAAATTGAAAATGCATCTACAGCAATCTCAATGACCAAGGTTACCCAAGCAGTAGTCTGCTGTACTAATAAATATCTCTTAGCTAATGGTTGCCACTTGAGCACCTCTTGCAATTGTAGAGGCAAAGGTAATGTATTAATCTCATGATGTCTCAACAAATTTATCATTAAAATATTTGTACAAGTTTTTCTTTTCCTGACGTGGGCAAACACTCTCTCTCTTTCTCTCCCCCTCCCCCTCTCCCTCACTCCATATATATATAGTAGTTTTTCATATAAGAGAAACCATGGGATATTTAAGCTTACGTGTCTGATTTGACTTAACATTTTATGTTCTCAAGTTGTATTCATTCCCTATGAATGCCTTGAATTTATTATGGCACCACAGTACTCCACTGCATATAAATACCATTATTTTCCTTATCTATTCATGTATTTCCAAGATCTAGCTATTATAAATTGTGCTGCTATAAACATGGATATGAATGTACTTCTATAATATGATTTTAACTTTTTTGGGAAGGTATTTAGAAAGAGGATAGCTGAGTCAAATGGAACTTGTATTTTTAGTTTTTTGAGGAATCACCACACTGATTTCCATGGTGGTTTTATCAGTTTACATTCCCACCAGCAATATAGTAGAGTTCCTTTTTCCCAAAATACTCACCAGCCCTTTTTCTGTTTTGTGTTTTGAGACAAGGCCTTGCTATATAGTTCATTCAGGCTGGCTTTGAACTGATTATATAATTCAGGCTGGTCTCAAACTCATGGTGATCCTCTGGCCTCCATCTCTTGAATGCTAGGATTACAGGGATTCACGGCCATACTTGGCATCAGTGTAATTTTAATTTGCATTTCTCTGATGGCCAGAGATGATGAGCTGAGACAGGGTCTAGCTATGTAGTTCAAGCTGGCCTTCTGCCTCAGCCTCCCCAGTGATGGGATTACAGGTGCTACAACATCAAGCTTCTTCTACTTATGCTCTATTCCATGGATCCACCTGCCTTCTTATGTGGCAGAACCATGTTTTTAATCACATTTTATACGACACCCTCAAATCTGGATTGGAATGCCACTTGCTTTGCTTTTTTTTAATCCTGAATTGCTTTTGCTCTTCTTGGTCTTTTCTGGTTCAATAAAAGTTTTCTAAAGAAAGACTTTTAATTAACTGTTTTAAGGGAAATCTAAAAGAGGTGTGTATAACCTATTGCCTATCTTTTGTCCTCTAATTTATTTTTAAAATTTTATTTATTTATTTATTTATTTATTTATTTATTTATTTAAATCATTACTGGGGATTGAACTCACGACTGTGCACTTGCAAGGCAGGCGCTTATGACGCTGAGCTAAATCCCCAGCCCTAATTTTTTTTTTTTTTTGGGAATGAAGAACTGTCTTGGGACGCTTATAAAATATTTAATAAGAGATGAAAGTATGGGGAGAGGAAGAAAAAGATGGCCGATTAACAGGTAGCACGATAGAGAGCCTGAGAAAAACAACTCAGATGTTAGAATTTAACACCATGGAGAAGACCAGACGAAAGGAGAAGAATTCTCATGACCCAGGAAGAAACTAAGGAAAGAGAAAAAGAAAAAAAAATTAAAAAAAGAAGAAGCATGGACGGAGGGCTGGAGCTGGGTACGCTCCCGTTGCTGTACTGGGCATGTCTTAAAGTTGGGTGACTCACGATCGAGCTGAGGTCACAGCCCTGCTGAGAGTGGTGGTTGGTAAGCCTGAGACCCTTGGCTGGAGGAGGCGCTGCAACAGGGAGTGGAACTGGTGAACTGAGCTGCACGGACTTTGGTGAGAGCTGAGAACTGGGTTCCCCAGAGCGGGATGACCAGCTAGATGACATATTGGATTTGGGCAGGACAGGCTTGAATCAACAACTAAAGTGGCATCAGTTGGCGGCTCCTGGCCCAAAGCGGATTGGTGGGATCTGCTTGGGCTGGGTTGTGCCCCTGGTTGGGACCCAATAGCCAGGGACGAGGCTGTCCCAAACCTGTGACATCCGCAGGGCACACACTTAAGTGCTGAAGATGCTCACTGGTTGACTGTCTTATAGGGGAGGGGCCAACCCACATCACCCCTGAGTGTACCTCACAGATCAATATGAAAAGGTCCTGAGACCTCCACCATTCACCTGTCTGAAAGAAACCAGAAACATGACAAGACAAAGAAACAACAGAAAGCCTCCAACCGCTAACCCAGGGAAAATAAGTCCAGAAGAGGTAAATACAGAGAAGATTGAGGGCAATAAACATGCAATATCAGACACGGCCTCACTGGAAATAAAGAAATACTTCTGTGACCTCATCAACGAATTTAAATCTGAAATTCTAACTCAGGTGAAGCAAGATATAAGAAGATTAATAAAAGAAATGCTGGGCACTCCTCAAGAAGACACAAATGGAAGAATGGAGGAACCCAGAGAAAGGAGAGAAGCCTTTGATGAAGAATATAAATAAAATCTAGAATACATGAAACAGATCCAAAGAGAGTATCAGGAAATTAAAAACTCCATTGAAAGCTGACAAAACTTAACAGAAGCTAAAGACAGACTTTCAACACTTGAAGATAGATCTGAAATGTACAATCACAAAAGGAAGGATCTCTTAAAAATAACAAGGAACCAGGAAGTAACTATACAAAGGCTAGAAGACAACAAGAGGATTTATAATTTAAGAATAAAAAATGTGAACGAAGGAGCAGGGACAAATACAAATGAAATAAAAAGGCTATTCACAGAAATAATTAAGGAAAACTTCCCAAGCATAGGAAACAGAAGTGATGTTCAGATATATGAGGCATACAGAACTTCAACCAGCTACAACCAAAACAGATCTACACCCAGACATATAATAATCAGGATGGCAGAAATTCACCACAAGAACAGAATATTAAAAGCGGTCAGAGAAGAGAAACAGATCACCTATAAAGGAAAACTCATTAAAATCACAGTGGACTTCTCAATGCAAACTATCAAATCAAGAAGAGCTTGGAGCAAAATATTCTAAGCCCTGAAAGAAAATAACCTCCAACCCAGACTGATGTACCCTACAAAACTGTCTCTCAAAATTAATGGAAAGACAAGATATTTCCATGACAAAGAGGAACCGAGGGAGTTTGTGATTACCAATCCAATCCTGCAAAGAATATTGAAGGACATTCTGGGAAGAGAGAAGAAAATCACCAGGATTCCAGGAACAATGGCAGAAAGACCTCAATGAAAGGGGCAGACTGTGGAATGAAGGAGAAAAGTAAACAACAATGATAGAAAAATAGTACAGCAGAGATGAGGCAGAGAAGATTGGCGATATCACTGTTTTGTCTTGACTGATTTTATCTGAATCTAGTATGCGTGATAGTATCAAGTCTGAGAGTAGAGGCAACTACTCTGAAAATGACAAGATTCAATAGGATACCCATTCTGGTTTGATTATTAACTGCCTTTGAAGTCCTATAATGTCTCCAATGTTTGGTTTTTATTAATAGTGCTATATCTTGCTATGTTAAATTATACTATGCCTGATGATTTAGACAATTTTATTGAAAATAACAAGAGACATCATAGTAACTACAGTAGATCACCTAGTATTGTGGTTTTATATGTCCTTTTCATTTCGTGTTTTTCAAGGAATTTGTTTTGACTTGTTTTGATTTATTTTTCCCTCCAAGACCAAAAGGATAGGTATACATGTGGAGACTTATACATGTGTAGAACTTCTAAACAGTTTACAAGAATTGATTATAGTTATTGTAAAAAAAAGAGGAAAACAAAGTATTCTAAAGGATATAACTGCATGTATGTTTAAGTGTGTAGGATTGATAACCACATTACTAAGTTTTTGTTGAATAGATGAACAGAACTGATTGCAATCTCACTGTTTAAATGTCCACTTTGTATGCTTTACTTTTGTAACTTGAACAACTACTTCTAAGAGGAAAATATGTAATTATCAACTAGTGATTTCTTATTTTTTTTTTGAAATTATGTATTATTTCTACCCTCTTTCTCCTTCATTTTTTCTTTAAATAAAAAAAAGTATGTAATATAGTTAATATTTATAAATAACAAAATTTCTTTTACCTTTATTATAACATTAAAAAAAGGTGGGCTGCAGATTGGACATGGCTAGTAACTATGAGAAACTGTAAGGAACTAAAACAAAACAAAACAGAATTATGTCTCACCAGAGATTATCAGAAAGTGACAGAATTTATAAAAGTTAAATAGAAATCCTGAACCTGACAAGTACAATAAACCTAAATGAAATTCAACAGAAGATTTGGACAGGCAAAAGAATTAGTACACTTAAAGATGTGTCAGTTAAAATTATCCTGTCTGAGGAGCAGAAAAATAAAATGAATAAAGAAAAATGCTTCTAAGAGATCTCTAAGACACCACTAAGTCAATCAACATAGGTATAATGGGAATTTTAGGAAGGAAAGAGAAAAGGTAGTGGAAAGAACATCTGAGAAAGCAATAAGCAGAAACTTCCCAAATTTTATGAAAGATATTTAAAAAACTATTAAAAGAAAGTTCTCTATATAGCAAATATCCTTCAAAAATTAAAAAGTTAAAGATATTTCTAGATAAACAAAAGCTTATCGCTAGCTCTGCCATACAAGAAATGCTAAAGGAAGTCATTTAGGTTGAACGGAGACTAGACAATAAATTGAATTTATACAAGGAAACAAACAAAAATACCAATACAAGTAAATATACAGGTAAATGTTGAAAATCTAGTACTAAGTACCCTGAAAGGCTGAAGCAGATTTATTGCAAGTTTGAGCCCAGTCTGGACAAACTAGTGAGACCATGAATCAAAATAAAAAATAAAAAGGGCTGAGGATGTAGCTCAATGTAAAGGTCCTGAATTCAATCCCCAGTAGAGAACAAACAAAACAAAACACAGTATTATTATAATCTAAATCAAACTTCTTTTTTTAAGTATAAACCTATGTCAATGGGCATATAAATATGGCAAAAACATCGCAAAGTGGGTTGGAGGTATATATACAGTAGTTTTTGTTACTACTGAAGCTAAGTTAACATTAGTGGCTAAATTAGAACTAATTCAAACTAAATGGTCACAAAGTTAAGATTCATTGTAATTTTTAGGGTAACTACTAAGGAAGTAACTAGGATTGTGAATGTAGCTCAGTGGTAGGACACTTTCCTAGCATGTGGTATGAGGCCTTGCGTTCAATCCCTAGCACTGTACCAAACCTCCAAACAATCAAACTAAAACTAGAAAGCAAATAATAGGGTTGCCCTACCCAAAAGAGACTGTAGTCTCACCTTCATTATACTTCTGGCACTCTGGGATGAGTTTACACTAGGAAGTAAGGCTGTGCAAGACTGCTTTAGTCTGGATCATAATTTGAAAGGAAGATCTTTTTGTTGTTGTTGTACTGGGAAATGAACACAGGGCCTTCACACTGAGCTAAACCTCTGGCTCTTTTTATTCTGAGACAGGGTCTCACTAAGCAATTACAGGCCGGCTCCAACCTTGTGACTCTCCTGCCTTCATTTCTCAAAGAATTAAGCTGCTATAGAAAGTTAAGAAGCATTTAATGACCTTACTAGTGTTTGTGCCTTTTTCCCAGAGTGAAAAAGGAAAAATCTGTTACATAGTTGGACATTTTCCCCATATTCAATTCTGAAAAACTTGAAAGCAAACAATGTGTGTGTGCATAGTCTCTCTCTCTCTCTCTCTCTCTCTCTCTGTCTCTCTCTCTATATCTATATCTATCTAGATATAGATAGATAGATAGATATAGATATAGATATAGATATATAGATATAGATATAGATATAGATATTCTACCTAGCCCAGGCTGGCCTCGAACTTGTAATGATCTTCCTGCCTTATCCTCCCTAGTACTGGGATTACAGGCATGCAACACCATGCTCAGCTAAAATACTTTTTAATCTACAAATTTTGTTTTGGTTATGAGCATGATGACTTCTTTACAACCATGAGCAAGAGGGGCTGAGTATGTAGAATAGCAGAGTATATGCTTACCATGACACTCTGGGTTCAATCACAGCACCAAAACAAAACAAAAACGAACACAGAAAAAAAAAAAAAATACCACTGGATACCATACTCTCAAGTGAAATAAATCAGACACACATGTAAACATTGCATTGTTTCTCTGGTGTGAGAAACCAAAAAATGTAAATAGGACCAAAATGAATAGCTATTGCGAAACAGGAAGAGAATGTTCAAATGGGGAAGGGAACAATAGAGGGGGAAAGGAAAGGGAAAAAAAATGTTTTTTAAATGAGAAAGGAAGCCGGGCATGGTGGCATACTCCTATAATCCCAGCACTCGAGAGGCTGAGGCAGGTAGATCGTTGCAAGTTCAAGACCAGCCTGGGCTACAAAATGAGCCCAAGGCCAGCCTAAACCACACAGTGAGACCCTGTCTCAAAAAGACCAAGAAAAAAAAAAAAAGAGAGCGAGTGAGCGAGAGAGAGAAAAGAGGGAAAACATGGAAACAAAGATTTTGTAAATGGGGAGAGGAGCAGGGTTGAAGGGAGGGTAGAGGAATTAGAAAAAAACAAATGAGAAGTTACACCATGTACAGGTACAAGTTCTCTATGACAATCAAATTCTCTATGATGGAATGTGATTATTATGTATACCTAAATGTACCAATAAAATCTGATTGAGAAAAACAAAAAAACATGAGCCATCAATGTAAAGCTTGTGACCAGTAATTATTGGGGAGGGGTAACCAGGGATCGAACTCATGACCTTACGCTCACCAGGCAGGTGCTTACACTACTGAGTTAAATCATTGGCCCTGACCAGTAATTATTTAGGAAACCATTCCAAAAGATGTAAAGAGTAGCTGAGATAAGCTCTAAAGGTAACTGAGCCAGAAGAAACAACAGCTGAAAAAAAATGCTGGCATAATACCTTGACATATACAACTAGAGCCAAGAAACAGAAAATGTCACTGTGAACATTCACAGGATGACAGAAAAGAAAACCAAACATGGACCTAGAGCAGGGACTACAGTAACATCAGGGTTAAGACTCTAATAGAGATTGAGTCTTCTGACCGTGCTCTCCATTTTCTTTTTTCTTTTTGGTACCAGGGATTGAACTCTCGACTGTGCTCTTGCAAGGCAGGTACTTATGCCGCTGAGCTAAATCCCCAGCCCCGTGCTCTCCATTTTCTACCTTGTGTCTACAACATAGTTTCCACTCAGCAACAATGATTGATCCCTTTTTCAGCTTACGCCACCACTCTACTCAAACCTCTTTCAGACGTCTGATTCACTCCAGACTCAACTGCTATACTGTCTATAGGACCTACCTACCATGTCTGGGTGCCCAGTCACTTCAGAGGGCTCATTCCCTACCATACCTACTGCTCTGCTTCAGTAATCCAACCCAACTTTTTATTATTATCTTGAACATGACCTGATATTCTACTTTAAGGCTTTTGTTGTGCCTAAAAGAGTACAACTTCTAGCAGTCCAGTGATTTTCTGGTGTATTTCAGGGCTCTATTAACATGCAACTTAACAACAGGGCTTCTGTTGACCACACGACCTTGCATTAAACTATGCTGAATCTTCTTACTCTGCTTTATTTTCATTTATAATCTCTGTCACCACCTGATGTTCTTTCTATACCTTTGTTTTTAAATTTACTTACCAGCTCTTCAACTTCTGCTCCCATGTAAGACTTTAAGAGAGCACAGGGTCTGGTTTGTTCACAACTCTAACCCTAACATCTAGAAGCATCCTAGCACATTAATATTCAATCAATTTTTATGGAATGACTGTGATTAAATGAAAAAGCATAAACACCTACCCAAAATACATGTCATAGGACAAGTTTCTTCCAGATTACTCAGAAACACTTCTTTTTTGTAGAACATTTTTGTGGGTTCATGCTCGGTCTCTTCTGGATGAATGAAGATGGGCCCATAAAAATATGCAGCTCCATCTCGGACCCATACTTTTTCAATTCTTTTGGGGGGGGGAATGGAGAGATAATGTTATAATAATATCATTTTTGAAGAACTAATCTAATGAAAATTCTCTTAACTATAATAACATATAGCATGTAGAGGAGTTTCACTGGGTGTTTTGATAACAAGACAATTTAATTTGTTTCCCTCTTTTTCAGGCACATGAGAAGATACTTGGAAAAAGAGAAGAACTATATGGCAACTCACCTGAGAAAAAAATTTTATTATGGCACCAAAGCATGTAACTTAATAGTGTTTCTGACTCCCAGGTATTCTGCATAAGACTTGTGAATCCAATAAAGACACAAATTTTCAATATGAACTGGGCATAGTTGTGCACATCTGTAATCCCAGCTCTCTGGAATCTGAGGCATGAGAATCACGAATTCAAGGCCAGCCTCAGCTCTATAGTGAGTTCGAAGCCAGCTTGGACTACACAGCAAGACTCTGTCTCAAAAACACTTTCAATATATAAGGTAAGATCACACAACTGGCAGACATGCCTTTAACAAAGGAAAGGTTTGTAATCTTTTTTGCAATGCAGGATCTGAAGCCCCTTATCTCCTGAGAGTTTGATGGAAGTCAGAGACTATCTCCCTACAAACAAACAAAAATTAACACCTGGCTGCTATGTGCCAGATACTGTACTATTTCTCACTACCAATGCATAAAGTTAATGTTATTGTCCCATTATTTTCCTGATTCCTGACGTGAAATAGCATCTTTATCTCACTTAATAGTAACTTCAGGGCCAGGGATTTAGCTCAGTTGTGTAAGCACCTGCCTGGCAAGTGTGAGTCATGGGTTCAATCCCCAGTATCAAAAAAAAAAAAGAAGCAACTTCAACCTTTCAGTTCTCCTCACCCACCAAACAGGAGTCATTCTTTACTGCCCTCAGACCCCACATCTCATTTATTAGGACACTATGAACATGATCTTCAAAATGGTAGCCTTTGCCGTCACGTGGTCTGAGCAACCCTCACTCATGCCTTGATTATAGTAATAGCTTTTTAGCAGATCTTCCTTCTATCCATGATCCTTTACAGTCTACTTTCAATAATCAGAAGGCAGAGCAATTCTATTAACACCTACATCAAATGTCACTTTGGTACTTGAAACAACCCAAAGACACCATTTAATTTTGCAAAAGCCTAAGTACCCACATGATCTGTTTACTATCCTCTGTCTTTAACTCCTCCTTACCTCACACATGCCTCTGCTAGTAAAACACTGCTGGTCTGAACAGGCCTGGCACACTTCCTTCTTAGACTTGGCACTGACTAGTCACTCTGCCTGGAACTTTTCTATGGGTATTCACAATTCTTACTCTCTCAGTTTAAATGTGAGCTTAACTGCTCAGTGAGCTGTGTAATGCAGACTATCCTCCTTACTCCTACCAGGCCCTGACTCCCTTTACCCTGCTCTACTTTTTCAACAGCATGTATCATGATGTAACAGATTGTAACTTAACTTACTCTATGTTTGTCTTTCCACTAGAACAAAGCTCCACAGTATTAAGAATATTTGTCTGTTTTATTCACTAACATATCCTCAGAGCCTAACAAATAGTAGATACAATAAAGGTTTACTGAAGTAGAATAACTCTGATGAGAAAATAAACCCAGAAAGGCAAATCATTTGCCTATGGATATGCAACTAGCAGAGCTGGGAATATAATCAAGATCTCCTGGAACCAACTACTGTTATTTTATTTTATTTTATTTTATTTTATTTTATTTTATTTTATTTTTTTTCATAGTGCTGTGGGTAATACTTAGGGCCTCTCTGATTTGCTAGAAAAGTACTTTACAATAAGCTGCATCATCAGCTCCCAAATGCTGCTCTAAATCACTATCTTCTACGGCCCAATCCAGTACCTGACTCCTTCACTGATGTTTCTTTTCCCAATACTGGGGAATTAGTATACTGGGGAATTAGTATTCCCCAGGGCCTTTGCACTGAGCTATATCCTCAGTCCTTTTTTAAGTTTTTATTTTCATTAAAGTCTCATTAAATTGCTGAATTGCCCAGGCCATGTTTGAATTTACAACTTCTTGCCTCAGCTACTCAGAATCATGAGATTACATGAGTATGTCACCACTCTTATCCAATCATACTTCTATCCTTTCATCAATTTACTTGCTCATTAAATATATGAGCCTCTACCATGTTTCATGCACTACAATTTAAGCAGGGTATACAAAGTTCAGCAAAAAGAGCTACTTTCAGGGCATGTGGAAAAGCCAGGGATGGAAACTTGACAATATAATAAATACCAATATATGGTATGTACTGTAAGGAGAAAGAAGTACAAGGTTCTCTGGGAGTAGAGACCTAATCCAGTCCACAGGGTAAAGAAAGATTTCTTCTAGGAAGTGCCATTTCAAATTTAAGCTAAGGAGTTTACAATACAAAATAGGAAGGGAGATTTCAGAGCTGAGAATTCCTTTTTTTGTTTTGTTTTGTTTTGTTTTGTTTTGTCTTTTTGAGACAGGGTCTCTCTATGCAGTTCAGGCTGGCCTTGAGCTCACTTTGTAGCCCAGGCTGGTCTTGAACTTGCAACGATCCTCCTGCCTCAGCCTCCCAAGTGCTGGGATTACAGGCGTGAGCCACCACGCCAGGCAGAGCTGAGAATTCTATCATTGGTAAGAGAAGAAAAACCAAGAGCCAATGAATGAATTTATTTTTTGTTTAGGTTTTTAGTTTTCCAGACAGGATCTTGCTGTGTAGTTTAGGCTGGCCTTTAAATCACTATGCAGCCCAGGCTGGCCTTGAACTCATGGCAATCTAAGTGCTGGGATTTACAGTCATGTGCCACTATGTCTGGCAAATGGATGAATGTAAAGAAAGTGGTTAGAAGGAAAAGCAGGGGAAGTATGATTTGAGAAGCTGGAGAATTTGCCAGAAGAGGTAAATTCTTAGTATCTTAGTATCCTAAGTCTTATTATCCTAAGAGATGAATGTCTACTGGCTCCAAATCTCAGACCCAATTTTATCTCCCCTACTTCAGAGACAACTCACCTGCCAACACGAGGCCGCACCAGGCCATGGGACTTGATGAAGACACAGTCTCCAACTTTTAGCCACATGTCATTGTAACGGAGCTGCTCAAAGTAATGACAACCTGGCTCTCCATTGGACATTTCCACAGGGACATCTTCTTTATCCTATGGTAAAAGAAATGGTGGAAAAAAGACAGCTAGTAATCAAGAAACAGACGGAAAAAAAGCAGATTGCCCTCCACATTAATTTAAAAGAAAAGTCTACCATGAATGGAATTCAGAAGGTCAGGAAGCAAAAAAATCAGATTAAAATCAAAGTGCCTTGTTCTTGCTTCAGCAGCTCATATACTAAAATCAAATTGCCTTGCCAAACACTGTATTTTTGTTCAATTTTTTTTTTTAATCGGTACTAGGGATCGAACTCACAACCGCGTGCTTGCAAGGTAAGTGCTTATGCTGCTGAGCTAAATCCCCAGCCCTTAAATATTGTATTTAAATTGAGATATTTTTCATAAAATAATGTTACACTAAAATGCTTTTATCAACTCCCTATCCTTCCTTCCCATTCCTATGGCTTTTAGGAAAAAATACTGGAGACAACATTACTATTCAGAAGTAGACAAATTCACACATTGTTATGGAGTGTAAGAAGTAAGTTTTACATAGGTTTTCCCTTTACTGTATTTATTGAGCTTCCTAATTCCATCTATCTATCCATCTATCCATCCATCTATCCATCATCTGGTTACCTGGTTGACTTTTTGGGACAGGGTCTCAGTATGTAGCCCAGACTAGCTTTGAACTCTCAATGTTCCACCTCAGCCTCCCGCCTCCCAAGTTCTGGAATTATAGGCAGATACCATCAACCCTGACTTTTTTTTTTTTTTTTTTTTTGGTCTTTTTAAGACAGGGTCTCATTATGTGGTTCTGGCTGGTCTTGAGCTCACTTTGCAGCTCAGGCTGGTCTTAAACTTGCAATGATCCTCCTTCAGCCTCCTGAGTGCTAGGATTACAGGCATGGACCAACACACCCAGCTTCTCTTGTTTTTAAATCTCTTTATAAACTCAGTCTAGTCAGTGTCTTTGCGTAGCAAAGTTCATTTACTGCCCACTCTGGAAAGCAATACAGTAGTTCTTTTTGGCCCCTACAGGAACCTGAAATTAAACAACTTGTTGCTCAACATGCCTTTGTAATTTACTCCTGTGGGTGACAAGAAAAAGAATTTCTCTCTCCCTCTCCATCTCTCTAGCTTTAATCACTGATTATTTAGTGAAATGAGAATCAGGTAATCCCCTGGGTCAGGGGAGACATTCATCAGCACAACAGAATGAAAGTAAAGACTTGCTGCTTATACCACAGAAGCACCTAGTAAACTCATCTCCAGACCAAGTAGAAAGGAGGCAAGCAGATAAATTCCAGGAGGTAGATGAGAGTAATTGTCGCTAGGCATAACTGATGCCATCTTAAGCCCTGTATTTAACTAGTGCTCTGTATTTGGGAAAATGGAAAATTACTCAGGGTATAAGTCCCATGAGAAAAGTAGAATGAGCTGTACTTACACGAGAAAAATTAACCTTCTCAACAAAAGAAGCAGGATACAGGTGTTAACTGAAAATTAATGAAAGATTCGAGCTAAAATGTTCCAAACAGGGTGTCTTTTACAATTTTCCCTTTTAAAAACTCTGTAACTTTCCAGTTTGGTGCCACTTATTTGGACCCGGAACTGGGGGGTGGGGGGTGGCTGCTTGGATTTCTATACTGTTCACAAACCCATCTCATAATGGACTGAGGTAACCTCTGACTAGAAGCCACTCCTTTCCAAGCCTTCTCCACATCTCTTGGAAGGCATGTGAGAGTAGGCACAATGTGAGAGGTGCAGAAGCTATGGGAACCCACACTGCCCAGACAGAGTGAGTGAGAGAAAGAAGGTAGGTCCATGTCAGAAGCTTCCCTACCCTCTGGACTCCTCCCTCTGATTCTCTGTTCCCACAGAGGAACTCTGGCTTTTGCTCACTCATCCCTGGGGAATGTGGTTCCCCTATCTATGGACAAGAAAGGGAGCAAGAAGAGAGTTAAACTAGGTACTCGGTGGTCCCTCTCACTTTCCACCATACCCTCATTTCATAACATTAACAATCAATAGATTTTATATTTTTATTAGCTTGCTTTATTCCAACCTGGAAATAGACTCTGTGACATAAACACATACTCTGCTTTTGAATAAATTTCTGAGTTTGTCACCTACTATCTGATGTGAAATTAGGCAAGATATTTAACTTTTGTGTCTTAGTTTTCTCATCTGTTATATGAGGATGAACTAGGAGTGATAGCATATGCCTGGAATTCCAGGGTTTGGGAGCTTAGGTAAGAAGGACTACCACAAATTTGAGGCCAGCCTGAGTTACACAATGAATTCAAGGCCAGTCTGAAGTATACAGCAACTTGTCTCAAGAAGAAAAAATGTTGAGGATGATAATGTGGCCAAGATATGGGGTTTCAGAAAGCTTAAATGACAGATACAATGTGTGCTTAACTATTAACTACACAGAACTATTAATATAATGAAATATAAGACTTTCCTAACTTCAACAATCCTTGCATTCCTGGAATGAACCCTTCCTTTTTGATCATGTGTTCTACAAGAAATAATTTTATTTCTCTTATAAATACACCTTTCCAAACTGGGCATGGTGGCACATGCCTGTAATCCCAGCACTTGGGAGGCTGATGCAGGAAAATTGCTGTGAGTTCAAAGCCAGTTTGGGCTACATGGTCAGTTTGAAAAGCCAACCAGAATTACACAGCAAGACCTTGTTTCAAAAAATAAAATAAAATAAAATAAAATAAAATAAAATAAAATAAAATAAAATACCTTTTCACTCAAGTAATTTGCACATCAATATTTATGAGTCTGAGCTCTTAACTTATTTTGTCACACTGTGAAATCCACATTATCTGGTTTTTATAAAATCAACTGAGAAATTTTCTTTGTCCTCTATGGCCTGAGACAGTTTATTTGGAGGTTCCTCAAAGAGTTAAAAGAAATCACTCATAGATGCTCAATACTTTTTCCTTAAGGGTAGTACTTTAACAATTTTAAAATTTTTTCATGTTGTCCACTTCAGCGCTACGTCTCTTCTTCATTTTGGTAATTTTTAATATCTTAAAAAATTCTTCTTTTAGAATTAACACTTTTTCCCCCCTCTATTAAGATAGCTATAGTTCATCTTATTGGACTTCTCATATGATCAGCTCTTGGATTCACTTTTATTTTTATGTATATTTATTTTTGCTATGCTAGAAACTGAATCAGTGTCTTGAACAGGCCAGGCAAATGCTCTACTATTGACCCACATCCTCAGCTCTGGGATTTACTTTTAAATTCTATTGTACTGTCTTCTACGCATTCTTGTTTTTCTTTTTCCTTGCCTTCTAGTTTCTTCTCTGTGGCTAAAATTATTTATTTTATTTACTTATTTTATTCATTTTATATTTCATATTTTATATTGCTGATATTTTCCTGAGTTTCATTTGTTTTCTGGAATAGATATTTTCAGGTGTAAAATATTTTTCTGTATGCTATTATCTATGTACCTTTTCCAAGTTAAAACTGTCTTCAGCTCGACTGTCCTCTGAGTTGTCTGTATTCTTCTCATCATCCCCTTTATCTGCATTTGCAAATACAGATGCCACTCGGACTACAGGCAGGGGCACATCCCGAGGAACAAACCTAACTGAGCTAATGGGCATGGTCCACAGTTTAATTTTCTTAAAAGATTTGGTTTTGGCGGAATAACGTGATTCACAAACAAAAACATCCTCATCTCGAAAGTTTTCTGGGCATAATTTGAAGTATTCCTGGAGGAAAAGAACAAAACCAGTCAGGTAAATTTTCTATAAATCAATCAATCCCCACGTCCCTGAAAAAGCAAATACCAACCAATCATCCAAAGATTAAGCTGTTAGGACTTTCTGGCAATAAACAGTAAATGGTGAGGTCTAGGATATTGTCTACAGATAGATTTATTAAATATATACCTTTTAACTTATAAACATGAACAACATTTTGCTCACCAACTGACCTTTGAAAATGTTAGTATGTCATTTAGTTATAATCTTACTTAAAGCTTTAGACAGGGCTTATGTGCCTATATTAGACAGACAAACAAAATATATATCTTATCAAAACCAAGTTAATAATTTAACATGTTCCCATCACCTTGAACCACTGGAGATGCATGCATGACTCTTCTACTGGGTGCCTTGAGTCACCAGTGATACATGCATGACAGCTTGAACCACTGGTTGTACAAATGGATCTAATCACTTTTTATCACTTTTTACTAATAACATTAAACCAGAGCTGCTCAGCAGAGATATAGGAATTAAATCAGAAAGGCCTGGCAGCAAGACATATAAATTATAGGTCAATTATGAACATGTAAAAATCTTTCATAAAACACTTGGCTTGGGGCCAGGGATACAACGCAGTTGCACAGTGCCTGTCTGGCAAACAAGCACGAAGTCCTGAGTTCAATTTTCAGTTCTCCCCTCCCCCACAAAAAATTAGCCTGGCTAAACCAGGCATGGTAGTATATGCCTGGAGTTCTAGCATTCTGGGAAGATGAGGCAGGAGGACTGCAAGTTCAAGCCCAGCCTGGGGAACTGCCAGGGACTGATTAGACCTCTAGATATGTGGTAGTGGGGATGGGAGGTGGGGAATGGCAGGCAGGGAATAAAGAAAGACAAAAGATAATATTCAAGGTTTAAGGGGAACTGGAGGTGTTGACCTCTTGTGGACTGGCTCTCTGATAACTCATTTTTATTACTCAGTGAGAAGATCAGGGGTAATAATGTACTTTTCTTGGAACAGATGATTATGCCACAAAGGGATAATAAAATGGGGATCAAGTTTAGCTTATCAAATGGAGCAAATTAAGGTCCATCCCCAGCACCTGGATGCCTATTCAGCAGACATTATCTTGTCTCAGGAAGCTGTGAATATAAGCTTTCCCAACACATCCAAAGAGCACGCAGCTATCTGCAAACGCTTCTGTCCCTAAAGCAAGTCTCTAAGCTGGGACCACAGTCACACAGTCTCTTCCCTAACACAGTAAACTATTGTTTCACATCCCCTTATCCCCAACAGGGAGATTTCTGAGCTCCTAGCTCAAAATAAAAAACAAAGGGCTAGGGATGTAGCTCAGTGCAAAGGCCCTGGGTTCAATCCTGGCAACACAAACACACCACACATACAAACAAAAAAGGTCTGGCCACATAAGACAAACTAATTGCATATAGCTAAACAGCATAAGCAGCAAATGGTCTTTCAAAACCATATTCAGGTTAATTTCTTCCCAAGTTTATACAGTTACACAGAAACAGTTTAAAACAAACTTGTTGGTTTTATAAATGCTACCAGTTTTCATGTTTTTAAGTCTTATTCCCAGTAAATGATTGCTATTTTGGCATTCATGAGTTTCTTACCTTGACAAACATGACCACGCATTTGCCTAGAATTTTACTAACAGGAATTTTATTGTAATAGTCACTCTTAAAAACTTCTTTTTCAAGAAATTTTCGTGTAGCCAGGTGGAATGTTTCATTTGGCCGATAAAACCAACAGCCATATAACCATTTTTCACCTCAAAAACAGACAGAAAGAGAAAATCATCATTACAAAGATAAACTACCTACTCTTTGTAAATTTAGGAAATATGAACCATCATAGTGTTTTTTAGATTATTTCTTAGCCTAATTATCTTAGAATAAATAATATAAGGAAGTCCTCTTATAGTAAAAGAGATATAAGAGAGGAAGGTGCTGAGACTTACTCTGGTCAATTCATATGTAGAGCTCTATGCTTTAGTAAGGACTAGATACACTGAAGAACATATTTAACACTCAGGTGGAAAATCCAGAAGTTTCACCTAATGGGCAGCTAAAAGAACTGGACTGCCGAGACCACATTTCCAGCAGCCTGCTTGTGGCTGTACAAACTTCTATTGTTTTTTTCAAGGAGGCCTTTCTGACAATGAATTCTAAGTGAGGACACTTGTCTCTTCATAATGATTTCTTATTTGTGATTACTGGAGTCGTTTTGCTGAGGAAAACAGGAGCTTTGCGATCCAAATCTGTGCCATCCTCCAGAGTTTGGCTCAAGGTGTCTTTTTAATAAGTATCAGAGAATAAATGAATCCAAATTAGATTTTAAGAAGTTGTAACTCTAACTCAATTATGACATAATCCAACACTGTGAGATTCTGTTTTTCATACTGTTGGTGCTTAATTATATCTGTCAGTACACTAAGCAATTTTATTTATTGATGCAACAGATCAACCGCTGTTGGCGTAAAATACCTATGTTGAACTTGTATTCCCTAGGGAACAAGTACACTAGCCACATCTTACCAATGTGCTCTTAGATTTAAAATAAATTTACCAGCTGAATCTTCCCATAGCCTCTCAATACAGACTATGTGTGGTTGTAGGTTAGCTTCTGCAGGTTCTACATAGACATAATCTCCAACATGGTACATGCTGTTCTTAAAGCTGCAGTCTTGGCTGTATGTGCGATGTAAGCCTGACAGGGTTGCAGCACCTGAAGAATCTTCACTCTTTTCAGCTTCTTAGGTTAAAAAAAGAAAAAAAGTACTCACTAGGAATGTTGGAATCAGCTAGAGGGTTCAAACACTACATATTAATACATTTAATTCTTTTTGTGACAAAGGATGGAGTCAGAAAGGATACTTTTGACATTCTTAATAGTTTCAACTCAAAATTGCCTTTTCTTTTGTTTTGAAATGGAATCTATGTTGCCAAAGCTGGTTGAACATGCAGGCTCAAGTGACTCTCTTGCCTCAGTCTCCCAAGTAGCTGGAACTATAGGCATGCACCACCACACCCAACCTCAAAATTGTATGAATTATAATCAATTGCCATTAATTTAATGTACAAAGATTCTATAGAATAAGTTATTTTAATAATATATGCTCACAGTCATTTTTAGTAACTCAATAAAGCATAAAGAAAATAAGTCACATATAAATCATGTAATCCTAGATAAAATTTGATGTATACCCTTCTCCATCCTGTTTCTGTAAATATGAGTACTGATGGACTGTGAACCATATATATGCCTATATAATTCATAACTATGAACATTTCCCCTGAGGTGAAATGTTTTTCAACAAGACTTTTATGTTTGTTCAATAAGACCTATTAATGGTTTCACTACAAGTTATCATTTGCTTATACCATAGTCGTCCCCCCCCCCGCCGCCCCGCCTTTTGTGGTACTGGGGATTGAAAACATGGCTTTTGTACTCAGCTTCATTCCAGTTCCTTTTTTTATTTTGTCCAGGCTGGACTGGAACTTGCAGTCCTTTTGTCTCAGCCTCCCAGACTGCTGGGATTATATGTATGAAACACCATGCCCAACTACTTTTTTTAAGGGTAATGCTTTGCCAACATCTTGATAACTTTATCAGGATAACATCTCATAAATGGAACAACTTGAAATAAGCAATTTAAATGTTTTATAAAAGGATATTTCAAATTATTCTCCAAAAGGTTACAACAGTTTAAGTTCTTCACTGTTTAATTAAAACTTTTTTTGGTCAATTTTGGTAGAAAATGTTACCTAGGAATTGACTAATCTGGCAAATCCCTGTGACATACAAAGCATATTCACAACATTCTTGAGAATTTCATATCATCAGAAATAGTCAACTGGACTGAAAGGGACAGACACAGTACAAAATTTAAAAATGTTGTCTGACACCCCAAGTTCCAGAGACAGGAAACAAGGTAATAACACAACTCATGTAGCCCAGGCTGGACTTTCATGAATTAAGAGGATTCCAACGGCAGAGTATTGAGCCACAGAGGACAGTTTCTGGATCCAGAAACCCAAAACTTGATTTCAAAATTGCTCAGAATAGCAACAGTTCAATCTTTCTCTTTTCAAACAGTGATATCTACCCGTTATTCTATGCATCTCTCACTATATTTTAAGAGCAGACTGCTTGTTTGCATTTTACTAGTTCACAGATTAATAGTGTACTAGGATGGACTGTGCCCAGAGGCTTACCCACCCACCTAGTTTAGAAGATTTAGAACATGGGTGTCCAATCTTTTGGTTTGCCTAGGAAGCAATGAGTGAAGAGAAATTAACCTGGGCATAATATAGTTACCATACAGAAGCATGAAAACTAATTATTTATAAAGCAACATGAAGCCAAGTTTAATAAAAGAAGGAAGTGTATATGTCTGCTTTACAATAGATGCTGACGTTCAGCAGCACACATGTATAGATAGGCTGAAATACTGTTAATGGCAATTGCCGTTTTACTTACCAAATCACAGAAACACATGTGATACCTAATATACTTGAATTTCAATTCAACTTTGTGCACAGGGCACAGGAGGAAAAGCAAGCATTGCACTACACCCTTTGCTATGCAGAGTTCTGTTGTCACCAATGCAGTGCATACTTGAATATATCGCAAGCAAGACAAATCACTAAAAAAATCACATAATATTAAGTTTATAATCCTGTGGGTATTATTACTAGCTGTTATAGTTTGTGTCTAGATGTTCCCCCAAAGCTTCATGCAGTCATGGCAGGGAGGGCTTTTCAGAGGTGGCTGGATCTAGAGTGTGTGGTGCTGGGATCAAGTGTGTAATTACTCAATCAGTCCACTGATTGGTTTGGCATAGTTCTGCTACACCCACCTTAGGGCAGATAATATAACAGACAGACAAAGGGATAATCTGCTCTTGCCTGCCTGCTTGCCCTAGACTATTTCTTCTCTATGATGTCCCTCTGCCATCCAGTGCTACCTTAAAGCCAGCCAACTATGAACTGAAACCTCTACAAACTGTGAGCCAAATAAACCTTCCTACCAGTAACTTTGGGAGTCAGGTATTTTGGGTGAGCAATAAGAAAAGTAACTAAAACATTAGCTAACTAGAGCCTGAATGTAGCCTATGGACAACAGGCTGACCATGTCTAATTTAGATGGTAAGATTTGGGACTCCCGAACTGAGGATATTTACATGAGACTGTGGTGGCTATCAGAAGAGCACTGCTATAACTATAACTTAAAATATATGGAACTGACTGGAATCCCGTGATGAGTAGAGACTGGAAAAATTTTGAAAAACATGATAGAAAAAGCTTATACTGTCTTGAACAGATTGACACTAGAAAAAAATATACATTAATGACTTAGCAGCTTAAGGCTCAAGGGCAATTATGAACCTGTATTTGGAAACTGAAGAAAAAGGAATCTTTATAGTGGTAGAAAGCTTACTAGAATTTTTGTCCTAAAATTACTGGATTGTGAGCCTCTAGGGCTGCTCTTATTTACTTATATACATACATTTATTTATGGATATCTGACACAGGGTCTTGCAATGTAGTACAGGCTGGCTCTGAACTCACTAGGTAGCAAAGGCTGTTGTTAAAATCAGAGCTCAGCCTTCTGAGTACTGGGATTATAGGCATGTTCCACCATGCTTGCTTGAGCTGCTTTTTTAGTCACCTCATTCTTTATGTTTAGTTCCTGGTAGCTCTCTACTTCATATTCTAATTTTTCTCTGAATGGTTTCTTTCTACTATAACGATAATTTGAAAACAGCTCTGTTGAGAGACAATCCACACAATGCCTAATTCATCCTTTTAAAATACATAATTCAATGGATTTTGGTATCTTTTTTTTAAATGGTAAAAAAATAACATAAAACTTTTCATTCCAACCACTTCTAACAGTACAATATCTAGTAAGCTTTCTGCCACTATATAAACGGTACAATTCAATGGCACTGGTTACATTTCAATGTTATGCAAGCATAATCACTATTTCCAAAACCTTTATTTCAAACAGAATGTATAATCATTAAACAATTAACTCCTGGTCCCTTCCCTTGATGCTGGTACCTAAAACCTCTATTTTCTATTTGCCTATTTTATATACTTCATAATTGCAATCATATAATATTTGTCCTTTTTTGACTTTTTTTTTTTTTTTGTATTTTAGAGACAGAGTCTCGTTATGTAGTTCAGGCTGGTCTTCAGCTCACTTTGTAGCCCAGCCTGATCTCAAATTTGAACGATCCTCCTGCCTCAGCCTCCAGGAGTGCTGGGATTATAGGTGTGCACCACCACACCCAGCTCACTGTTGTTTTCAAGGGGTCCATCCATGTAGCATGTGTACTACATTCCTTTCATAGCTGAGTAATATTCCACTGAATGGACGTATCAACATTTGTTCATTAATCTGTTGATAGACACAGGACGTTTCTGCCCTTTGGCTATTATGGAAAATGCTGCCATGGACATGGGTATATAAATACTTTTTCTGAGTCCCTATTTTTAATTCCTTTGCATATATACCTAGGAGTAGAACTGGTGGACCATGTGGTGATTCAGTTTTTTGAGGAACTACCGAATTATTTTCCATAAGACTTTATCACTTTATATTCCCATCAGCAATGTATGGAGTCTCCGATTTCTCTGTATCCTCACCAACACTTACTTTCCTTTTTTTTCCTTTGGTACCGGGGATCAAACTCATGACCTTGCACTTGAAAGGTTATTTTCCTTTTTTAAACAATAGCCATCTTAAAAAACATGTAAGTGGTATCTTATCAGTTTTAATTTGCATTTTTCTCATGATACATAGCTTATTATTTTTGTGGGTATGTGGTTTATTTTTATGCTCTTCCTGGCTATCTGTACAATTTCTTTGGAGAAATATCTATTCAAATCCTTAGTCCATTTTTTGAGTTGTTCTGTTTTTTGTTGGATTGGAGCTTTTTAATGTGTTTTGGATATTAGGCTTTTATTGTACTGTATATATGATTTGTAATTTTCTCTCATTCAGGAGGTTTATCACCACCCAGTCACACTGTGAGCAAATAGAGTCTTTAAGTTAGTAGAAGAAAAGAGGTATTAACAGAGATGCTCTAGCCGTCTCAAAGCCACTCTACAATGTAGGACTCTCTTTCCTCTATTCAGCAAAGTCCCCATGCTCATAAGATATGTACAGTGATAAGCAAGGAATAAAATTTCCTAGTCTATTTCTATGTGTGGCCCTGTTTTTCTCTGATAATTCTTATTCACACATTAAGTCAACCACAATATTTTCTGGTAACCAAGGATCAATCAAAGACAGTGAGAAATAGTTTTTAAAAATGTTACACCTTTTCTCCTAAATGCATGCTACTCACATTTCATATTCTGAGGAAAAGTTATCAGCTAAATTTAAAAAATGATTCTATGTATACAAAATTTCACAGGTAGAAACAATGAGTGATTCCAAATAACACACTTAGTATATGATTAGCATTTTCTGTTTTATCTCTCATATCTTCTAATTTCTACTATTTCCTCCTTCCTACTTACTCTGGGGTTCATTTGGTCTACTTTTAATGATCTTAGATCTTTCTTTCTAATGTGATTATCTCATAAATTTACTTTTTTTTTCATTTCAAGATTTTACTTATTGCCCCATGTCTTCTTTGATCAATGATTATTTACAAGTATACTAATTTCTGGGCAGGGAAATGGCATCCCTAGATTTGTCACTGATTTCTAACCTAATTTCACAATGCATGAATTCAGAGAAAAAATTTAGTACAATCTGAATCCTTTTTTGAGGTTGGTGACTTTTTTGAGGAAGGTGGCTAAAACCAAGGTCTCCTACCAGCAGGTAAGCACTCTGAGCTACAACCCCAGCCCTTTGTAATTTTTTAGAAACAGACTTCATTAGGTTGTCTGGTTATCTTCAAACCTGAGATCCTTTCCCCCCACCCTCTTGAACACCTGTTCAAGTGGGCACCATAAAACCAAGACTCTTCTCTGATAACTTGCTTTATTACCCAATATATGGCCTATCCTAGATAATAGTCCATGTATGTGCGCCAGCATGGTAACTCATATCTATAATTCCAGCACTTGGGAAGAGGATCATCATGAGTTTCGAGGTCAGACTGAACTACATAGTGACGGCCTGTCTCAAAAATCCATAATTCCATGTATGCTTCAATAAACATATATTCAGTTATGTAGTACTGTGATACATCCGATCAAGCTAGTTCACAGTGCTACCGAGGTCTACGTCTACTGATTTTTGGTCTGGTTGTTCTATCAATTACTAAGAAAAGAGTATTGAGAGTATACTTATTCAATTGCCTGTTCCTCCATTTAATAGTCATGTTTTCCTTTGTATTATTTTGATGCTTTATGACATCTGTATATTTTTATGAGTATTCTATGTTCTAAAAATGTTGACACTTTTATCCTTAGGAAACATCATCTTGTCTTTAGCATTGCTTTTCCTCTTAAAATATACTTTGTGTGATATTAAGCCAGATAATCCAACTTGCTATGGTTACAGTTTACATGGAGTTGTTCTTTAAACTTTGTCTTTGAAGCTAAAATGAGTCTCTTACAAAAAGTGTAACTGAATCTTACTTTTTAAATTCAGACTGGTAGTCTCTATTTTAATTGTAAAGCATTGTCTATTTAAATAAAATGTAGTCACGGATGGCACTGAATTTATTCATGTCTGCTATCTTGCTATTTGTTCTATATATGATTTATATCTTCTTGTCCTCTTTTTTCCAGCCTTCTTTTTTTGGGGAAGGAAGGGCTGCAACAGGGTCTTGCTACGTAGTTAAAGCTGGCCTCAAACTCACAGCGATCTTCCCGCTTCAGTTTCTCCAGTGTTGGGATTACAGGGGTGTGCCACTATGTCCCTTTTTAAAATTTAAAGTCACCTTTTTCAAACCAAATTTGAATATAACCTAGAATTTAGGTTAATATTTTTCCATACCCCTATCTACCACCCTTAACCTACTCTTCACTCCCCAACTCTCTTCCTCTTATCCAACAGTCTTCTACTTTTACATCCTTTTTATTGATCCCTTAAGAGTCCATATTTGGGCTGGGGATTTAGCTTAGTGGTATAAGCACTTGCCTGGCAAGCGCAAGGTCATAGGTTTGATCCCCAGTACCAAAAAAAAAAAGTCCATATTTAGGGATAACATTTGATATTTGTCTGCCAATTTCCAGTCACTATTTTTAATAAGCATATTCCCTCAGGTAGCAAAGAATACTGTTTTTGCAGTTAGCTCTATGCTGGTCAAAGTACTATTCTTACCAAATAGGCCTTCCTCTTTGGTTCTGGGAATTGAACTCGGGGCCTCAGATATGCTAGACAGTTGCGCTATGATTGAGCCACATCCTCAGTCCTTTTAAAAATTTTTATTATGATCCAGGGTTTTGCTAAATTGCCCACTCTGTTTTTGAATTTGTGATCCTCAGCCTTAGCCTCCCATATAGCTGGGATTATAGGTGCACACTACTCTTTCTCTTCTTTTTTGGGTGTATCATCACTTAGTAGAATTTACTTCAAACAAATTCATTACGTTTCCCTGCTCTGCGGATAAAGTTTGATGTTAAAGACTAATACAACTTTTGTTTCTTTATGTAACTCAAATATTATTAGAAATTATTGAATTTGTTCCCATTATCAAAATATTTGTAAATTATGACAAGCAACTCAAACTAATATTTTTAGATTAATATAATTAAAATAAATCTTTTTTCCTAGGTATATGGTTCAATTAAAGTCTTCTTGTCTGGCCCAGAGAAGCTAAAAGAAAAGCCATGCTACTGAAATGGCAGAAAGTCAATGCATTCACTGTTGAGAATGTATTGTACCCTCAGTTGTGAGTCCCTTTGTTTTCATCTATCAACAATATGAAGCAGCATTAGACACCCATATTTGTGAACTGACATTCCTGTAATATGAGCTGTATCATTTTTAATCTTATCTGGTCTGATGACCAAACTGATAATGATAAAAAACACTTGCATTATGTAAGGCCAGTATAAAATGCATTATCACCCTAAATCTTTATTAAATAGGACTCTTCTCCACAGTTAATGAGAACAGCTAGAATATAGTATTTTTTCACATTTCATAAAATGAAAAGAAACCAACCTCTTTTTTCTTCTTCACGTTTTAGTTTATCTTCCTCTATTTCTTTTGGTAATTTTTCCTTTTTTTCTTTCTCCACATCATTATGCAAATGCTTTGTGGTATAGCTGAGTGCTGGAGAAAGAAGAATCTCTCCATTTTTGCAGAGTTCATCACGAATTTTAATAAAAAACTGCTGAAGTTCTACAGCATCCTCATATATTTCGGAATCTGTCCTATAATGGCATCAAAAGTATCCATTATCATAAACTGCTTTTTAAAAAACATTTCAATTATATGTTAAACTCTATTCTATTCTAATGAAATATTGCTATAACAATATTTCATTGCAATATTGTTATAGCAATATTTCATTAGAGTTCTAATAAGAATATCCCTGAGGTTTGTTAGAGCAGGCTCTGATGTGTCGCTACCAAGGCGGGGACCACTTGACCACCAATAATTTCTTTCTCCTGAAGGCTCACTGTTCAGTCATATATAAGCAAAAGCCTTAGCATTTTTCCTCAGAGATACGCAGCACATGCATCAATCATGAACGAACACTCTCACTGTCAGAGTAGAGGGCTATATCATGGCTCCAGACAAAGTCCAAAATTATATTCTTTTAATTTCAGAAGAACATATTCTTTTTGGTTCTGCATCAGATTTACCAGGACTGGTAGGATTAAACTAAACTGCAAAGCCACGAGGACATCCTATAATGGCTATCAACCTGATAATTACTATAAATTTTAATTTCTCAGAAATAACTGTAATTCTAGGAAATCAGGAGAGACAACCTTGTGAGAGAAAATATTATTTGTATCATATATGGAACCTTTCTAACCCTCTTTCCTCATTTGTAAAGTAAGAGGATGGGGGCAAAATAAATTTGTAATTCTATTAACTAAGAAGATAAATGTCTAAAAAGTTATTCCTAAAACTAATAACAAACGTCTCATCAGCAATCATGGAGACATTTTGGTCAGGAAAGTGTGGCAAGGGAAGCAAGTCCAGTGTGATGCCTGCTGACACGTCACTAGAGCAACAGACTTGGTAAGGCCTTCAAATGCCTCTCCTCATCAGCAAAGCAAGTGGCAAATAATTAATGGCAGTGCTAATAAACTAAATGGTTACTTTTGGAAAGGTTTTAAACATGTTGTGAAATCATATGAATGCTAATTCTTGTAAGAATAAAATAATAAAAACAAAAACAAGGGAAGAAGCCACTAAGAAAAACAATGTCCTGCTGCCTATTTTTCTGAACAGATCTAACTGAAGACTTTTCTTGTTCGTTTTGTAATAGCTTACAATTTTCAATGTAAACTTTTAACTGGAAATACACATTTAACAAATCTATTGTTACTCTGAAAAGGCAGATTCACAATTCCATCATATCACTTGATTTAATAATGAAGGTTTGTACAAGTCACTAAACACCTGATATACTGATAACTTCGTGCTTTATCCAAAGTACTATAAAAATTTGTTACTCTAACAAAAAGACTAAGTGTTCACTGAAGGTACAAAAAAATAAAATCTTAAAATGGAAAAAGAACTTACTCTTTCTCTCAGTTGGTAGATAATCATTACTTTACTTTACTATTTTTATTTATCTTATTTTATTTTTACACAGGGTCTTGCTATACCATTCAGGCTGGCCTGGAACTCACTTTGTAGCCCAGGCTGGTCTGGAACTTACAATGATCCTCTTGCCTCAGCCTTCCAAATGCTGGGATTACAAGGGAGTGCCACCAGGCCCAGTTTAGACAACCTTTTTATACAGGGTGACATTCAGTGAATGGAAGTAAGATTGTAAGAGGCTATTGATACTTTTCTTGTTCTTGGCTTCCCATAAATGAGCAATTTCTCTTTTAATTTTTCCTTTTTTTTTTTTTAAATCTATCTACCTATCTCTTTCTTTTTGGTGGTCATACATGGTAGGCAAGAATCCTACCACTAAGCTATGGTCCTAGGCCTTTAAAAATTTTTTATTTTGAGACAGGGTCATACTAAACTTCAAAGATTGGCCTAGAACTTGTGATTCTCTTGCCTCTGCATATTGAATAGCTAGGATTATACATATGCACCACTATAGCCACTCCATGGGTGTTGGTGTAGTTATTGATTGCAGTTCTGGAGATTAAATGCAGGGCCTGTACATTGAGATATGACCCCAGCCCTGTTTTATTTTTTGAAAAAAAGGCCTACCTCACTACGTTGCCGAGATACAAAATACTACCTTCATTCACAAAGATAAGAATGGATTCCCTTCTGTTTTTTAGCAAAGTTCTGGGCATGACAGAGAAAGTGTATCCGTAGCAGTCTCATGTAAATGTACCCTAGGCTCTATTTTCCAGCTCTATTAAGCAAAAACCAATAGGTGAATGAAAAGAAACCATCTAGAGGTACAAATCCACTTACTCCTTAAAATAAACCTTACATTAAATAAATAGGAACAAAGTTACCAACAATTTAAGAGACAAATGTTATTTGGAAGACTCACAGAAGCCCTGAGGTGATGGAGTTGGGGATAAAGGATAAAAACAGAGCTGTTTTATTTTTGTTTTGCCGAGACAAGGTCTTGCCTATATATAGTTCAGGCTGACCTTGAATTCACTAAGTAGTACAGCTGACCTCAAACTCATAGTGATTCTCCTGCCTCAGCCTCTCAAATGTTGGGATTACAGGTGTGCGACACCACGCCTAGCTCAGAGTGGCTTTAGATCTAAGAACTATTTAAAGAATAAATATGAAAATTTAAACTCCATGAAAACAGGAGCTTGTATTTGTTCCACTGTTGTATCCCATGGATCTAGAATATGTTAATTACCTGGCAAGCACCCAATAAAAACTTGTTGAATAAAATCCTCCTACAGATTTTGACAACATGCCACCTTTCTTTGTTTTTATTGCTATTGTCAAAATATTAAGAACCATTTCTTAAATATAGCACTCGAAGGCCTCTTCAATTTGACCTCATCTAAATCTCTCAAATGCACCATATTCATTTCTTAATCATTCTTTGTCTATTCATCTCTTATTTAAAATATCCTTCCCTCTATTCATTTGACTCCTACCCATTCTCCTACTCTCTGATGCCTCATGCCTTGGAACTTGAGCCTACAGAGTTCCTTATACCAATATTTTTTCTAAATCAGGTTGGGATATGTTGTCTTATCTCTGGAACTATTTTTTCCCCTAAGCATAAATTCTGTTCCATCCATCAGACTTTGAGCTCTCAGAGCACAGAGCTCAAGGATTATCCTTGGATGTGCTCTATGATGGTGATGATCAGCAGCAGCCCTCTACAGAGGGAAACAGGACAAGCCACAACACCCACTAGCTACGAGGCTTTGGGTAACTTCTCCCTATTCCTTCGTTCTTCACATATAAACTGATAAGATTACCATTTACCTAGAAAAGCTACTATAAGGGCATACTGTTTTATAAAGAGCAGGTGCTCAACAGGAAGAGTAAGTGTTACTACTTATTTTTTTTGAAGTTCCAAGCAAATGCCAGCTTCACAGATTCCCCAGCTAGGTATCACTCTGCTTAAAGGTGTAGCTCTTAAACTATAAACTGTAAGGTCTAGAAAGATAGGATTTGTATCTTTAACTTTTTTGTACTTTCTAGATAGAGCACAGAAGATACACAATAATTGCTCCACTGGATCTAATGACTGAGTATACTATAGATATATAACAAATACCACAGAGTAAAATTAGAAGGAATTTAAGTTTGGTATAAATTTAAAATGTATCTTTTAGAATATTTTTAATTTTAAAAAATGTTTAAAAATGTCTGTGTGTATTGTGGAGACTGAACCCTGAGAATTGTGCATGCTAGGCAAGGGCTCTATCACTCTACTGCATTCCCAGCCCTTCTGTCCAAACATTTAATGTCTATAGCAATGTTCTTAAAGTGAAAAATTTGAAATTAAAAAAAGACACCTTTTCAGATACATGAATGGTGGCCAAATTTATATCAGTGTAATATCAGAATAGCCTAGAGCTATTTAAAGCACTCTCAAACTGAAGTCAGACTTTGAAAGAAAAATCCTATTGCTATTTCTAAATTCTATTTCAAATTATAAGCAGTAAGCCTTTAAAACACATGTTTTGTGAAAGGCTACTTTTTAACTATAAATATGCTTTCCATGACTTCAAGTCTGACACCTTTCCTCTCACTGGCCTTTATTTAGATGATTCAGTAGGGTGGCCCTCTTCTTCCTCGAAGGATTTACTTGTACTTTAAGAAGTTTTGGCTGTCTAGAATTCAGAGGAACATGATACTAACTATAATCATGTACCTAAGATGAAACAGTACATCAAAGCAGTTTTTCTTCATTTAGTTGGCATTAAATATCACATTTTCTCAAAAAGAAATGGCTTTGAAAGCATACCGATTCATCCTTCTTGCCCTTTCCAATACTTCAAACATATGCTCTTGAAATAAATCAAGCCGCCGGTAGCGATTATTTTCAACATTCTTCCTAATAATGTCAAAAGTAAGGGGAGGTTTGTTAGGAAAGTTGGGATCCACAGCAGGAATTTCTGCTAAGGAATCACTGTAGCATCTTCCTTCATCATCCTGATGACTCATGACTGACACAAAAAGATTATGGATAAGCTCTTGAATAAGCAAAGTCACATTTGGGACATGAGAGTCCTCATCTCCCTCCAGGTCTCTCCTAGTTTCAAGCAGGACTTTGTGTAGGACAAGGGCATCTTTGTAGATCAAAGACTCAGGCTCATTGTATGTACAAGCATTGTTAAACATCATGACAAAATCCTCAACCATAGAATCTATATCTTGGTACTTGTTCGCCATCATGTGACTTCGAATTTTTTCCATGTCCATGGGCTTTTTAATGGTCAGATAGTAGTCAGGCAGTTCGGATCTGGAGGGAAGCCTCAGAAATATGGCACTGAGGCGGCGACCTCTCTTATCAGTATAGTTTTTAACAGCTTCATAAACTTCATTTAATTTCTGCTGCATTGGAGTCATATATTTTGATTTTTTTGGAGAAACACCACTCTTTCTACCTGAAAAAAAAAAGATATAAAGTTAAATGGATAAAGTGAAAGAAGCCTAACTTTGTATAGTTAGTACTATAACAATAAGAAAGGGTCTACCCCAAATGATTTGTAAAACGTCTTCAATTAACATGTCTTTAGTGAAACAGGATCTATAGATTAAAAAAAGAAGTGGAAGATAACCTTAACTGTTTTCAGTAAACATATTTTTGGTAGGTGAATTTGTATTCCTGAGGTAGCTGTAATTAAAGTGGCATAAAAGCAAATAAGTAGCTATGTGGCACTGTAATTCTATCACCTGAGAACTGAGATTTTCATCATAGGAGAGATATACATGTTAAAATGGAGGACACATATAAAAACTCTGCAGCCTCGAATCTCAAATAAAAGTATCACCTGAGTTTGTAATGCATTTTATGTTTAAACGTAAACTCACATAAATTTTTTTAGGTCCATCCATTGAAAAGCCTAGAAATGATTACCAACTCACACAAGTGTATCTCAGAGTAGTTTTATTTATTTTTAAAATTTTTTAGTCTTTTTTGAGACAGGGTCTTGCTATGCAGTTCAGGCTGGCCTTGAGCTCACTTTGTAGCCCAGGCTCATCTTGAATTCGTAATGATTCTCCTACTTCAGCCTCCGGAGTGCTGGGATTACAGGTGTGAACCACCACGCCTGGTACCTATAGTTTTAAAAACTAATGTCAAGGACTTCTGACCTTTTATCAGAAACCCCAAAAGGTCAGTACTCCCTGGCAAATGGCTGATTCTCAATTTGGTGTATTTTGGAATCTCAGACATCAAATAATCTATCAGTGACTTCCTACTATGTCATGTCAAAGAACATAGGCACTAGGCAGAGACAAGCTAAGTACCAATAAGGACAATAATTGCAATGGGTTAAAACTCAACAATATGTTTGAATCTAGTAGTTTTCTGTTTGTGGTACTGGAGATTGAGCCCAGGGTCTTTGTACTGAGCTACACTCCCAGACTGCTTTAAAAAACATATTTTTCTTTCTTTTTACAGTACTGAGAATTGAACCCAGAGTCTTTGCATTGAGCTACACCCAAGCTTATTTTTGCTTTTTATTCTGAGTTGAGGTTTGTTAAGTTGCTAAGGAGACCAAGTTGGGTTTGAACTTGGGATTTTTTGCCTCAGCCTCCCAGAGTGCTAGGATCACAGGGATGTGTCACCATATCCAGTCTAAATCTGGCAGTTTTTAATGATTCATTTAAAAAAAAAAATGGGTAAAACTGGAGGGTGCTAGTAAACTAATGTATTATTTTGAAAATTAGTAAGGTAAAAGAGAAAAAGGGGTGAGGGATCAAGTTTTTATAATTTCAAAACCAAGACAAGACAAAAAAATTGTACCACTGGTAACCTAATATTGGATAAAGGAAAGTACTTCAGTTAATAAATGATGAGAAATAATAAAAATTATCATCTTTAATTCTTTTCATGGATGAACGAACCAGTATCAAATAACATTAACAGAAACACACAACCAGATACCATATATCATGTCATCTATTGAGTTGGTTCTTGTGCCAAGCACAGGGTCTCAAGTCTGAATCTTATTTTGGTTCAAACTACTAACTTATAGTAAATACAAAGAATAGCAAAACATATTACACTGTAACACAGAGACTCAATGAATGAACAAAATCTAAGACTGGGAAACTATAGCAGAAACCATTTTTTTAAAGTGGAGCAGAAGGAAGGTCAGATGGGTCTCTCAGACATAATGCCATGTAATGTAGAAAATCTTTAATGCGGTATCTTTGCCAAGCTAAAACTGAATCTAATCAAGCCTTTAAAGTTAACTTTCGCCGGGGGTATACCTCAACAGCATGGCACCTGCCTGGCAAGCATGAAGTTCTGAGTTCAATTCCCAGTTCCAAAAAATAAAAGAAAAATTAAGTTAACTTTCATTTATAAGAAATAAAGGGGATAGAGAAAAATTTAACTGACATCACAAGGAGACAAACTGTCTAATCCAGAAATTGAGACTTTGTACCAGTGACCTGATTTCACCAATGAGCCAACAGGCATGAAGCAAGAAAAAGAGACCCTAGATTATGAGTTTAAGGGCAAAAGAGTCAAATCTAATATACTGAACTTAATTAGTTATGGATTTGATGGAGCCAACTGTGAAAACACATTTGTGAGAATCATCAAAACCTTAAAGTTTGTTAAGTATTAAATGAAACCAAGAAACTACTGACAGTTTTATTAGATAGAAAATGTACACACGTTTTAGAGATTACATTCAACTATACAGAAGAAACAACATGATTAGAGTTGCTTTACAATAATTTAGAAAAAAAAAGTAAACAGAGGATATAGTAAATTAATGTGGCTTAAGTTTGGTAATTGTTAAATAACATATACACAGAGGTTCACTATACTAGTCCTTTCATTTGCATATTTTTGAAAGTTTCTGAGCCAGCTGTGGTAGTATATGCCTATAGTCCCAGCACTTGGGAGGCTAAGGCAAGAGCTGAGTTTGAAGCCAACCAGGAGTATAGAGTAAGTTGAAGATCAGTCTGAACTACATAGTGAACCCTGTCTCAAAAAACAAACAAAAAAATTTTTAGAAGAAAAGGTAATTAACATTGCACATTAAAATTCCTTTTCCCAAAAAAAGGACCAAGGTATATCATGTATAGGGACAAATTTTCCATGATGAATGTGATCATTATGTATATCTAAAATGTACCAATAAACTTAATTAAAAAAAAACTCCCATAAAAAAACAAAAAACTCCCCTCACCATGTATGTATTTAAATGTATTATTTAGTTAGTTATTATTATACTCTCATTAGTCTTCAATTTATAGATTTCTAATTTTGAATGGTATTTCATCCTACAAAATAGACTAAGTTTTGCATTTCTGTAAACTTGTATGCTTTTACTATTCCATGAAAAAATGAATGTCTTAACAAGAAGGAATTTTCACTCAGCAATAAATAATTCTCAATGCAACTGTGAAATTCAGTTTGCAATGATTTCATATGAAAAGAGGTGACTGCCAGGGATTTACCTCAGTGGCATAAACACCTATCTGGCAAGCACAAGGTCATGAGTTAATCCCTGGTACAAAAAAAAGAAGAAAAAAAAGAAAAGAAAAAGAAAAAGAGAAAAAGAAAAAGAAAGTGAAAAAGAGAGGTGCTTGTTTTCCCTTTTTCAAAACAAGTATGACTTTAAAAATACCTGACAAATCACTATTATTTGTTTGGTATTTACTTTATTCGTAAGTTTAAATAAGACAGAAATCTTGTTTAGTTTAAAGGAATTAATTCCTTTTGCTGTTCTTCCCCTCATAACTTTTGGTTTTTTTTGTACCGGGGATCAAACTTGCAACTGTGTGCTTGTAAGTCAGCTTATGCCACTGAGCTAAATCCTTGGCCCCTCATAACTTTTAATAAAACCACCTTTCAAAAATGTAAAAGAATGATATCTGAGTAGCACTGCTCCTCTGTCAAATTCTGTCCAATAGGAGCTACTAGGAGTCATTTTTAATTCTAGAAATCTTCAAACACACACATACAAAGACAAAGCTAAATTGTCACAATTCTCTTACAGGTTTCAGATACAGAAACAGTATTTATTCTTACTATTTGATGTTTAGGAAACGTTCCCTATAAGTATTTGGGAAGGCAAGCAAAACCTTTGTTGTTATAATCTATTCTCCACACATTCTTCACTTTTTACTTGAACTACAGTAAGAGTGTGCTTGAAAAGAGGGACGAAATCCCTTGCTGGAATATTAGCAAGTTCAAATATGTTCACCATTTAATATTAACAAAGTGTGATGCCATCTTACTTAGCTTGAGTTTGGGAGAAGCCAAGTCATCATCATCAGGGAGTGGGCCCAGCTCTTTCCTTTTATCCTTGAGTAACTTCTCCAAGATATGTGCATCATTATATACCTACGTTCCAAAAATACATGTAAGATTATTTTCTAGGAAACTCTGAAGGTATAATATACATCCATAAAGAAGGTATTTTAAAAATTTAGAATTGCTGCAGGTTTTAAGAGAAGTTCCCAAACGCATTTACATATGTTATTTTCCTCAAAAACCTATCTTCCCTCTTAGTTCATCAAAAAGAACAATTTTTATTTTCACTGATTGTTTGTTCATTTTTTCATGCTTAAATCTTGTAATCTGAACAACTACTTTTAAGATAACAATATGCAATATATTAACTAGTGTTTCCTATTTTTTTGAAATTCTGTATTTTTTTATCCTTTTTTTGGTTTTTAAGATAAAAAGTAAAAAAAAATTCTCTCTTTCCCTAGACCTTCAATGATTAGAGAGGGGTATCTCAAATTTGTTAAATCTCAAACCTGAATTCTCAGCTTAGAATCTGATCTGTTAGAAAACAAAAACAAACCTTGCTTAAGGATCTTTCTTTCTCTGAAGACTAAGGCTAGAGTGGTAAGCTGTAGCCAAGAACAAGCTTACTCACCTAAATGACCTTGCCTTCACAGCTGCCTCCTCCTACCTCTCCAGCAGATCACCTTCCCTTCATCACCCACCAAAGCAGGCCAGTTGAGGGAGTAAGTGACCTCTCTTCTTTGGTCATCACTCTTAGCTTTTATTTCTACAGTAATAGGTAGTATAATGGCCAGTGATGCTAAAGATAGTACTAATTCCTACTATAGAAGAACTATTTTTTTGATCTACAAGTATTCTCAGGACACATTTATTTTTAGTATTGTGGATGGAATTCAACGGCCATGCACTTCATATGCTCTACCAATGAGCTATATCCCCAGCCTTTTTATTTCTGAGATGAGGTCTCACTAAGTTTCTTATACTGGCCTGGAACTTGTGATTCTCCTTCCTCAGCCTCCTGAGTATAAGGGATTACAGGTATGTTCAACCATACCATTTACCATTTACCAATTAATTTACACACATAATTTATTTTATATTCAAATGTAACAGTAGAGGAAATGACTGAAAATGTTAGTGAGGTCACGGATTCAATACCTAGTACTGCCATCTTCCTCAATTAGTCTGAAAATCAAGATGCTTCATATTATTTAGAGGTGCTTTAATGGGAGTGCGATGGTGATTCTTATATAAATGCACAATTTCATGGATTATCTTTGGAGAAGTATGGCCATTGAAGATAGTAATAATGATGATGTGTCTACGGGTGTAGCTCAGTGACAGCACCATTAAAAAAATTTTTTTTTGCAAGATTTTATGCTATTTGGCTTTCTTTTGGGTACTTACTTAGCACTATTCTAAATGTTCAATATACAATATCTTGGGCCAGGGATTTAGCTCAGTGGCACAAGTGCCTGCCTGCCACAAGGTCCTGAGTTCAGTCCCCATCACCAAAAAATAAAAATAAAAATAAATAAAAAATATCTTTTAAACACATAATCTTTTTAAAATTCTGAAACAATTCCAGTGTAAGTACTATCATTATTCCTAAATTTCAGATTAGGAAACTTACATAGAGATTGGCAAAGCGGGACTCAAATCTAACATGACTTCTATTTTAAACAATTAAGAAAAGACAAATGAACTCAGCCATCAAGAATAATCCAGGTTAGGTCTAGAGCTGGCCTTCCAAAATACATTCTACTACTACCCAAAAGAAACAGTGTGTATTGCAGGACCCTCACTGGTCCTCACCTGGGAACCCTCCTCATTGTAGTGCCTGGCATTCCGGAACATCAGTTTCATGTCCTCTATCATTCCCTCTTCACCTGCGTATTTGTCATTGCGGATGTTATGCTCAATTATTTTCAAGTCCATTGGTTCCAAGATGATTTTATAATAATCAGGATAGTCCTTCTTGGATGGTTTAACCATAAATAGATCACAAAGTCTTCTGCCTGAACCTGGCTCTCGAGCTTCAAGAACAACATTGAATAAAATTTTCATTCGCTGCTTTCTTATGTTCTTTTTACTGTTGAAGGGGGAGGTAGAAGGGAAAAATGATAACAGGTTCAGTTTTCTTTATACAAAGATGAACATAAAATGAAACAAATTAATCTTGTGGGCAGATGCTTCATAATGTTTATAATGTATTGATTACATAAGCCACAAACACAGTAAACATGCTAGAAGCTATAAACAGATAACAGGAAAATTTACAAAATAGTAAAAACTGCCTGTGACCAGTAGATAAACCCATTCACAATATCTTATGAAAGGTAATAGTTGAAAAAAAGATTTTGTTCAACATCAAAAGAAACTGCTAGGGCTGAGGATTCAGCTCAGTGGCACAAGTGCCTGCCTGACAAGTAAGTGTAAGGTCCGAGGTTCAATTCCCAGTGCCAAAAAGAAAAAAAAAAAAAAAGAAACTTGTATCATCAAATTAAATATGGTTCTTTTGTTTTTAAGACAAAATAGAGCAGTAGTGTAAATTAAAATTAGCTATTCCCTATTATTAATAAAATCTACACTTCCAAGCACAAAAAAAACAAAAACAAAGAACAAAAACCCATCAAAACTAAGAGAAGTACTTTACATCTTAACCACACCAAAACAACAGTATATTCTGATTAGCAGAAAACAAAAGACTGCCTCCCAGGTTAGTGCTTCTATAGTGGGCATAACACTCTTGCACTGAGGGTCAATCCCTGTTGCCTTCCTCCACCAGCATTACTTAAAGAAGAGATTTACAGTTCATTTGAGCTCTCTGTAAATTTTCACCCTTGAATGTGAATCCCCATCATGTTTCCAAGTTCCCTAGATGAGATATGATTCTGAGAAACTGGTGAGTGGTATGGAATAAAATACAAGGGACCAGAGTCTAACACACACATTCAAAAGAGGCCCAAGACAGCAGATGGTCTCATCTACAAAAAACTGGTTCAGAAAGGCAAATGATTTCCCCACAGTGGGCTGTTCAGAAAATGAGAAGAGATGTTTCCAATACAATTTCTTTTTCTGTTTTTTGTTTGTTTGTTTTGCTTAGTTTTTTGAGATAGGGTCTCACTATGTAGCCCACATTGGCCTCAAACTTGCAGCAACCTTCGTGACTCACCCTCCTGAGTGCTGGGATTAAAGGTGTGTGCCATCTCACCTCTCCAGTATGATTTCTATTCAACTGCTCTTATAGTTTACAGGATACTGGCAAAGAATTTCTAGGCAAATTCTTAACCAGCAGTCTTCAAGTGAACAGTCAGGTATGTAATAAAGGACTTACAACTTTGTTTCTATTCAACAGTCACTTACAAAAAGCCTATAATACAGCACTTGGAGGTAAATATTTTGTTTCCTACCCTATAAGGAAAAGGAAGTTCATTCTGGAAGCACATTTTGTGGCTGTATGGGTCTCTTAGTCCAATCCTCTGACTCATTCTACTGCCGGGGCATGTGGACCTGGGATCATTCTTGCCATTTTCTTCCATCATTTCTTTTGGGTCTCTGTGTTTTTGTTAGGTAATCTAGGAAATGTTTCAGCTGTGGATACTATTTCTGTAAAGAGGCACCATGCAGTGATGATATGAGATAAACAGTTCTCTCATTCTTGGTCTTTAGTACCACTAAATCAAAACAAAAGTAAGACTCAATAATTCAAGTCCGAAGCCCTAATCATAAAAGATCTGAGTAATCAATTAAAAATGAAATTAGTCCTCATTCCACTGAAGGCCCTATCTAGACTGGGAGATCATCAGTCTTATTGCCTTCCAGAAATCAGTACACTACTCCTAATTGCCTCTAGACTTTTCTGTATGAAGCTACAAATATGCCCATCTGGGACTGAACCTAGGGCATTTTTGTTTTTTGAGACAGGATCTTGAACTTGTGATAGGTTGGCATCGAACAGGCTTGGCCTTGAACTCTTGATCCTTCTGCCTCAGTCATCTGTGTGCTGGGAATACAGTGCATGTATCATCAGGAACATTTTATTTCAGATTTTTATAAGATTTTTAAGAAAAGGGAATGTTCTTAATTGAATTTTCAAAACCAAGTAAAGAACAGTAAACAGTCCATTCTTCCAATGCCAATAACTTTGAGTTTGGTAGTCTTCAAGAGAACATATTGATAATATGATATCTAGTTGCAGATAAGAAAGTGCTCTAGGCTGGGGTGGTGGCACACACTTGTAAACCCAGCACTCAGGAGGTCCGCTGCAAGTTTAAGACCAGTCTTTAAAGCACACTTCAAGACTGTCTCCAAAAAAAAAAAAAAAAAAAGGAATTGGTTTTTAATCTCTATGCTAGGGTCATAAGTGAACAGATTCTGTTTTGTTATTTTTCCAGATCCTTTTACTGCCTTTGACAATGAGAACTACTAGTCTATTCATTTTAACATGGTTTTTAAAAAAAACCTGAGAGACAAGTTCTTGCTAAGTCACTAAGTTGCCCAGAATGTGCTTGAACTTCTGATCCTCACGCCTCAACCTCCCAGAGTGCTCCCAGAGGGATCACAGGTGTTGGTGCACACCATGCCTGGCTTCTAGCTGCTGTTTTCAATCTTACTTTGTTTTTCAGATTCTTCTTAGAATCCCTGTATGAATGCTATTTCTCCACTTCCTTTAAACTATTAACTCATAAACCGTTTTTGACTCGTCCATTTTTGGAAAACAAACCAAATATTACAACTTGTAACTGGAAAAAATAATTTAAAAAAAAATCAATACTTTTGAACATACTAAAGTGAAATACATCTTAAGGGAGTTCAAAACCAGGGCTGTTCAAACTTAAGAGGATATTAAGTCAGATCATAAACACTGTTATAATAAATATATATAGCAAGTCCCCAACTTCTTATAAACATTCAAATTGTAAACTTCACAGGTGAACTGTATAAGACTCACTTTGTTAGCTTACCAACAAATCTAACTTTAGAACTATACTCCCAAAATGGAACTCATTCATAAACTGGAGATTTACTGCAATTTTAAATATAAAATTTTAGAATTTTACAAGAGATAGTCCATAAAGAGTCCTGTACTAAAAATATCAGTCCATTACCAATTTTCCAATACATAGAAGTCATATAGCTTAAGAAATAGGTACTGTTTCTAATAGGTACTGTTGCACAAAAAGATTCTGACTAGTTAGGGTTCTGTTCTGAAGCTCTGATTTTTTAATATTATCCTCCTGAGCCCAGTCTACCCTGAAATATGGGAATCAGTTACTGTTTGCTCCTCCCGGCTTATCACCAAAGTCTAGATTTCCAAGGCATTTCCATATCTGATTTCCCTCTAATTGTTCATATTGTAATGTTAGTCCCAACCTTAATCTTTGTAGCTGACCACTTTCTCAAATGTCCTTATCATTATTCTTCTACTGAAACTCTTACTTGAATATCTACCAATAAAATTTATATTTATAGTAACAGTTAATAACTTCTATCGTTACAAAACACTATTCTCATATACTGAGAATCAGGTACGATTATTACCCGAACTTTGCAGAAGAAATGAGCTATTCATTAGAGACCAAATGAATACCTATGTCCATAAACTGAATAATCCAAACAAACACTTGAATCAGCTAATAATCACCATGCTGCTTTTATCATATTTGTTATTTTCCTAAAAAATGACACTTAACAACTGCTTCACTAATCAGTCAATACTTTATTTTCCTACCACTTAGCTCCCTGATCTAAGAACTTCAGCAGTACTTGCCATGAAATTAAGTAAATCCAAAGGTTCTTTCCTTTATAAAGTTTGCTATATTTTACCCACCTTTTCATTCATCATTCAGTGTTTTTCAATGAGTCTTCCCAGAAGGTAATATCTGATTAAAACTAGCCAGGTGTGTTAGTGCACACTGTAGTCTCAGCAGTCAGGAGGCTGAGGCAGGAAGATTGCTGAGAGGTTGAAGCCAGCTGGCACTACATAGTGAGTCCAAGGCCAACCTGAACTATATAGCAAGACCTTGTCTCAAAAAAGAGCAGAAGAGGAGGAGGAGGAGGAGGAGGAGGAGGAGGAAGAAGAAGAAGAAGAAGAAATAATAATAATAATAATAATGAAGGACTAAAACTAAAATTTACAAAGTCCCTAACAGGAACTTCTTCCAGATGTAGAGCCATATTTACTAAGTACTCATTACATCTAGGCCCAGTTCTAACAGTTTCATACACATTAATCAACTGCATCCTCACCTACGTGGTTACTGTCATTATCTCCCTTTTCAAACAAAGAAGCTAAAATGAGACTTAGACACCAGAGCTGAAGAATAGGTAGAATCTGAATTCGGGCATTCAAATCTCCATATTTCAGGGTTATAACAGCGTCTTGAGAAGTCCCCATTTTTACCTCCACTAACACCTAGAGTTGATACCATATACTATAAAAGACATACAAGAATGCAATCTATGGACTTTTTCATAAATTAATGAACAAAAATTTTTTTCTTTAGGAAGAAGACACCATAACAGTTTTGTAGAGTAGATTAGATATCATAGTAACATGTAGGTGGTCTTGAAATACTTAATTATCAAGGAAAGATGAGAAAAGGAATCTTGCCTAAAGCTATCTGGGCCATCAGGCAACATTTTTACAATACAGTTGTGTCCTCTATGCACTTATTTTACAACATTGCTTCCATCTAACTTCACTTGTTTTCCACTTTCCTCTTTCCTTGACCACAAAGTTCCCAGTACATAAAGAGATGACTAAATGTTTTCCTTTATGATCTGTTAAGGTCTAGTGTTTAGTAGGCAATCAATACTCAAAATTAGATGGCAAATGTGAAAACAAAAGCACTCCACAATTATCTTTAGTACTGTGACATGGCAACTTGGAAGTATTTCTAAAAATCTAAGGTAACATGCAAAAGAATGGATGCATTTAAAGAAATAAGGCATGGACAGGACAAAGACTGAGATGTATCTATGTTCAAGAAATACTAACCTAATGTAGAAGAGCCCACATGCACTGACATCTGGATTATCAATATTGATCCCTCTACCATCCTCAATCAGGAAGACATTCCTAAAAGGGAATCAGCACCCACCAGCCTGTCACCAACAATGCCACCTAGTAGCAGCCTCTACCTTTTGCTTACAGAAGCATAGCCACAATGATTGATGAAGGTGCCTCTGTCCCTTGCAAAAGTGGCAATAAATTTAGGCTCATACTGAACATATCTAGGGCTAGTCAATTCTTAACACATGGACTCCTAACCTGTACTATTTTTTTATTTGTAATATAAACTGGCACCACATGCTTAAGACTTTACTTTTCACCTTGTCAGTACTGACCATGTCATAGAAGAGTTACACTTTTAAAAGAATGCTTATGCATAAAAAAGGACTGCACACCTGGATAGCCTCCTGAGACCCAACATCTCACTGTCATGAGTGTTCCTGGGAAAGCAGAAACAAACATTAAATGTGAAGGGAAATAAAACAACCAATATTGGAGGATATGCATAAACCAAATATGGTTGAGGAAAGGAGGATTATTCAAGCCCAAAGGATAAAAGATCATAACACTTGGAACATTTCAATATAGAAGACAGAAAGTAGATTTTTGGGTAGAGTGATGGGGAAAAGAACCTACTCCTAGCATAAAGAGACAATATAATCAATTTTTCTCACACTCTTTGGTATTAAAAAATAAGGCAAAGATAGATTTATACAGAACAGGAATCAAGAAATACTTGGGAAAATTTGGCCCTGACTTCCCTGACCAAGCTTAACTTTAGCTCCTGGATCACTGTTTGCTTGACTTCTGGAGAAGTCTATATCATATTACCAAACCCTCTCAACGTAACTAGTTCTGAAAGGTTCATCATATTATTTTGTTGATGTTGTTGTTACAGACCAAAGCAGGAGACTTAATTTTCTCAATCTTTTAATGTTCGCTTATGCTTGCAACTCAAACCCATATTTGTTCTTTTAATGTTTTGGTAGATGACTTATAGTTGATCTCTTACTTGTGTATTTCAGTTTATTATACAGAGCACTTTATGGGCAACCTCTGTTAATACAGTGACTTTGTCTGAAATAGGATTTTATCATTTTAAGAACATAAAGCTCAGGCTTTTTGGTTTGTCTTTAAGTAGGTTTTAGGACAATTAAGTTTCATCTACTCCACTTGTGTATCCCAAACTATAAGCCACAGAGATATGCTTTTTTTTTTTTTTTGGCCTTTTTGAGACAGGGTCTCGCTATGAAGTTCAGGCTGGCCTTGAGCTCACTTTGTAGCCCAGGCTGGTCTCAAACTAGCAACAATCCTCCTGCCTCAGCCTCCCAAGTGCTGGGATTACAGGCATGAGACACCACGCCCGGCAAGATATGTAATTTTTAAGGGTCTGCCCTGGGCTAATGTTTCCTTGAAGTTTTTTTTATTTTGAGACAGGGTCTTGCTATGTAGTGCAGGCTGGCCTTGAACTTACTTTATGTAGCCCAGGCTGACCTCAAACTCACGGCGATCCTCCTGCCTCAGCCTCCCGAGTGCTGGGATTACAGGCGTGCACCACCATGCCCGGCATCCTTGAACTGTTTTAAAACAGAACTAATTTATGATCTCTCTTCATCCAGTGCTGGCACAAAATGTACCATCACTTTTGCCTCCATTACCTTCTTTTGCCTGAGAAGTTTTTATCTTTGATTGGTGACTGATCTGGCAAACACAGGTGATGCTGCAGTAGCGTTATATAATTATACTCAAAGATGCTCTTGATTTGTTGTCTCTGATCTGGTTTCACATTTTTCCACTGTTGCCCCTGGTATAACAAGGAATTAAGAACTTGGAAGGATGAAATTCACAGGCCAGTAATGGAGGAGATTTACATCTCAGGGCACACCAATCAATTTAGTTACCGTGGCAGAGTACTATGAAGTTATTTTCAAAACTAAAAAAAAAAAAACAAAACAACAACAACAAAAAAAAACATTTTCCTGATATGATCTTTAAAAGAGGGAAAGACAGGGTAGTTTCTCTTTACTAAACTTTAAAAAAATCTGATCTTATTAGATCTTTTAATGTATGTACAGAACTGTGTCAATGGCTACTAACTCTGAATTTGTCAAATCTTGCTATTAGGCACTACCTCATTCTTTGTTTAAAGTAACCTTCACTGATTGACTACTACTTCAAAGACTGTAAGACATTTAAACTGAGGGAGAGTATGGTGTTTAACAATAATCAAGCTAGAGAAACTCCATTTGGGAGGGGCAGATACAAGGAGATGGTCTTGCATGATTGCTTATAGGAACTCAGCTTTAGAATCTCAGAGTAATGTCCCTCTTCCACAAAACTCATAGGAGGAAAAACGGTTTAGGGAAGTTGACAGAAAGGTGATGAAAAACAAAACGCAAAACACCCAAACAGCTAGTTTTAACACTTTATGAACTATAAGTTACAATTTGATCATTTACAACCTGACATTTTTAAAATCACAAAGATCAAGTTAACATGGGAAAATAAGAGTAAGAGCAATTGACTGACTTTACCACAATGATAGCACCAAATTTCCCCTTAGTCTTCCTAACTTTGCAATTCACTATGTAGAAATTATTGTATCTAAATTAGATTTAAGTGGCACTCTTAAAACGTCATCTTAAAAAATAAGCTAAATAGTAAAGAGAATAATATGTTTTGCCAAACTAAACATCACACATAAGCTGTCATTTTTCTCTGTCATCTAAAAACAAACATGGTACTTTTAAACAAAGGTATAAGAAAAGAGGGTAATAATTCAATTTTAAAATAAATTCTAGAAGTTGAAGTCATTAAATATTTAAAGCTTGTAATAGAATTCATACTTCCAGTTAAAATTTTTTCTCTGCATTTATCTGAATTAAATAGGAACTGAGATGGTTCTGACTATGAGATGAATATATACCTTTTTCTTTTGGCACTACCAGTATCAGAGGTGGCTGAAGAGATCATGCTGTCTCCATCTTCAATGTCATCTCGCCTGGCAAGCTCTTTCTTCTTTGCCTAAAACACAGCAGATCTTGGGAGTTAGGCTCACTTTCCTGAGCCCTCCTATAAGTATATGAATGTTAAAGAGCTAGAGGATACACAAAATTATAAAGTTATTAGACATTTTTAATAATTCAGTGCAATAAAAAAGCCAGTACACAGAAAAGTTAAAAGTGAATCCAGAAGGCTGAAGAATTGATGTTAGATAAAGCATTTAAGACTACGAATGGTGTCAACTGAGACAAGTTGTAAAGACATCCTGTTCTGGTGGCTATATTTAAGCTATGCCAACTAGAAATGGTATTCCTAACTTCTAAGGTCCAATGTGGCTAATAATATACACGCATTTTTAAAGACCTTCTACCAAAGAGAGCTAAAAAGTCCAACCACAGCAGGCTTTGGGAGTATATATACAGAATACTGTAAAGGAAACATTAGGAATTTATAGCATTAAAGATTACAGTGTTAGTCATAGAAAATTAAGGTTCTATGGGTTACCTAAAATTGCCGTTGTTGCTTCCTTGCTCAAAGACTGTTCTTCTAGAAGGATTCTACCAAAAACTGTGAGAGTCTGATACAGGAGAGTCATGGTTTTGGGCAACTTAGTGAGACACTGCCTCAAAACAAAAACTAAAAACAGGCTGAGGATGTACCCTGAATTACAACAAAACACACTAACAAACAATGCCCAGAAAAGATAATAACAAAACAAAAACAAACTAAAAAACCAAAACAGTAAGATGGACCAACTTGTATTTCACATCTACCTTTTGGTCTTACAAATAGATGACCAGAAACCTTAGATGCTCTTCCAGGACTATGAGAAATGAACCTTTGGACACTATACAATGTTTAATTCGCTTGTGGAGGCCTTCTTCTAGACGAAGTTTAGAATCAGAGGGACAAAATCTAAATGAGGTAATATTATTTGAGATTAAAGCATAAGTTCCCAAGAATCCTAAAGTTATGGCCAAGGGACAAAACTCTGCTTCCTCCATTCACAAAGCTTAACTGTTTTATCTATGATTTTTCTTCTACATGGCCCTGACAACTCTGAAAAAGTATTTAGCAGTATTTGCTTTTGAAATCAATGACCTGATATTGCTGGGGAGGAAATGATATATTTTAAAAGAACACATGAAACATGAAATTATTTAGCAAACTTAGCAAAATCATACCTAAGAAATCATACCTGCATGACTTGCTGTAACTTAAGAACTCGTTTATAGATGGCTGAATTGGGAACATTATAGCGTTTGGCATTTTCAAACATTAAATTCAGATCACATTCCAAATGATCTAAGGTTTCATATTCTTGGTTCTTTAGCTTTGTTCTGTGAAAGACAAAAAAAATGTCTAGAACTATCATAAAAATTATGAAATATTATTACTAAAAGTCTTGACTAGCATTACATGGCATCTTTACTAGTGATAATTATTAGGGGATTTAAAAAAAAGAGTTAAAAAATAAAAAGTAGTGACAATGCCATGAAGAAGCATCTAGAATAGTGTATTTACCTCCAGGGATGATAAATATGAAGAGTGAAGAGCTCTTATGACAGTAAATGAGGATTTGTAAGAGTTCATTCAATACAATTCCCTCTAATATAATCACTTTATACAATGGCTTAAAGCTAAAGTTTATCTGATTTTATCTAAGTTCTAAGAATTGATATCTTAGACATTATTTCTATTAGCATAATACTGAGTTTTAGCAGACCCATCACTTACACTTCTACTGTAAATTTGTACCTTAGTGTAATAGTAGCTGGCTGAGAGTCTCAGCAGCTATCCCTGAGGGATAAAGGAACCAACCTTTGTATTTATCCACTTGGTATGACAAATGGTAAGGCGTGTGCATCTGTGCAAAAGTGGCAAAATGGGAGTTACACTCATTTAATGTTGTCTGATTTTGTATGTTTACCTGGGCATCACAAAGGGTCCAATACACCGGCACCACACCAAGATTGGTTAAAAATATTTTTCTTCTGATTTTTCTAAGTAGCCCAATTCAGTACGATGGCACATGAAAAACCAGATTTACAAGTTTTGGAGGAGGGCAAAGGTGAATCATCAGATTACTCATACATGGATGGTGAAGATGATCCATTATGGTAAAATACATGTTTTCATGACAGAAGAGTGGTATGGGCATATGATGATGATGATGATGATGATGATGACTTTGACATTGCCCACATGACCCAAATTCAAGTGACAGTAAAGTGGAGCAAGAATTGACTGACAGACACAGGGAATGCAGATCTCCTTAAGTCAGATAATGAAGAAAATGGCAATGTGAGTACATATTTGACTAGTTGAAATGTTGCAACATGGCCATGCAACCAAATGGACTGATTCAATATTAGAACTAGGTCTGAAAATTTAGTGCAGGTTTTGACAGCAGAGATATTTATTGGACAGAATGCCAACACCACCACTCAGTGTTGGAAATTCTTAACAGACAAAATGGTACGAGATACCACAGAAATACACAAAGGCTGAAATGCAAGTAAAACATTCTGTATGTACCAACAGCCATATTAAAAATGTATTTATGATGATACCTCATTAGCCGAACTGAAAGCATTTATAGGTCTACTGTACTTAAGCAGAGATTTCTCTTAGTGATCACAGGGATGTAAAGACATACGTAAAAGCAATGAGTCAAAATATAGCATAAAAATCTGACATTGTAGATGTGAAGACACACTATGCTTTCAATTTAGACATTAATCCTGTAACTCAGCCATGAGGTTCTTATCTGTGTAGTAATAAACCAAATGATGTAGTGAACAGACTTGTTTCTCCAATCTCCCAAATTAATCTGAATGTGATTCAGACAACTGATTTACCAGTTTTCAACTGATATTGCATTTGCTAACAGAGCAAAAGGTAAATAGTGCAGAAACTGTATGCAAGAACAACATTCCAAATGAAATGTTGCAATTTCAAAACAAAGAATTGCTTAGTACAATCTTTGTATTTCAGAAAGATACAACATTGGCCTCATAGATGGCAAAGAAAAACGGTACTGTTGATGTTTACATTCTCTGGTTTCTCTTCAGATTGTATAAATCTTTTACCTTTTACACTGTAGTTCACATAGATTTTTATTTCTTTTTTTAAAATTTTATTCTGAAGGTAGTAGAAGTATAACGGAACAAGACAGAACAAAGCCAATTGAGACAGTGAAGTGAATTTGGTACAGAACTTCACAGCAGGTTACCAGGATAACAGTAATAGGTACCATAGTATATCTCATTATCTTCACAATAGTCGTCTAGTCAATTAGGTATAGCTAAATCAAACCAAAGACAGAACATTATAAAATCAATCTAAAGAGAATGTTGAAAAGAGAAAAGCAATTAATCATAATGAATCAAAACTGAAAACATTTGCTTTGAAAGAGAAGATAGAGGAGGTCCCCCCATATTTGCATACAGTGATCCTGCTAAGAGATGCTCAGACCTCTGTCCCCAGTTGCTAACGGGGTATGTGTGTGTTGGGATGTTGGATTCCAAGCCTGGCACCAGTAAGCTAACAGGAAACATTACTGGGCCTGCTCCTGGCTCATGCCACAGGAAGGCGCTCACCAAGTGGGCGGGTGAGCGGGCAAATGGCTTCTTTGTGCAGCCTCCTGGGTTCCAGCATGGCCGTAGAAGGATGGGGGAGGGGCGCTCTCTGATTCTCCTCTTGGCTCACCACTGCAGGAAGGCACTCATCAAGAGGGCAGGTGAATCGCTTCTTTGTGCAGCCTCCTGGGTTGCAGCATGGCCGTGGCAGGATCTCAGGGGCCGCTCATTATATATCTGATATTTTATTTTACTGATATTTTATTTCCTTGCTAAGTGCATGTGGTACAAAATAGAAGCTCTTGACAAAACAAAAAAGGTGACAAGACTGACACATAAACTAAGCACACGTGCTGTCAGTGTAAGCGAGGTGTGTGTGTATAACATGCAGTTGTCATGTGTGAAGACTGTGTTGGGTGTGTCAATTAAAGCAAAGCTTATTTTTGTGGTAGAGTTTAGTGATATTTTTATTGTCATTCATACAGGAAATTATTTCTGATGTTACCTTTTAGGTTTTGTAAGCAAGTACACAGCTGATGTAAAAATGTTGATGTATGTTCTAAACACACAATACATATTAATAACTTAATACTTTATTTTATTGAGATTTTATGTTCCTGCTAATTACACACTGTATAATAGAATAAGAACCTCCAGACAGAACAACAGACCAGTGAGATGTCAAGTATGTCCTACAAAAAGACCAGGAAAGCCAAACCCATGTGCTGGCAGGCAGGGTAAGTGATATGTGTCTATGGAACATGCTGTTGTCATATGTGCAGACTGCCTGAGGTGTGATAATTGAAGATTTTTTTTTTTTTGTAAAGTGATATTGGTATTTTCATTGCAGCTTATATTTACAAATAAAATTTTGTGTTTTTTTCTAAACTTTGTACAAAAACAGATGATGCTGAAATTTTTAATGCTTTTTTATAAACAATAAATATTAAAAACAATATTTTCTGATTTTTTTCAGTTTCGTACTCATTGTTTAATATATAAGCCTCATAAAATTAAAAATTCAACAGAAATATTGTAAAGAATAAGACTCATGTTTCTGTACCTTTGTAACAAAATTAGTGTTATGTTCCTAGGTAAAACTAACTCAGAAAGATTTATGTACTTTACAAAAAATGAAGAGTTATAGCTTGCTCTAACTCTATGAATCAGTACAGGATAAACATTTAAATCTTTTGAATGATCTATATATTAATCATCAAAATCACAAAAACAGTATTAAAATGACTGAAAATATGTAAAAACAGCTTCACTTAGTAGAGAATTAAAACTTTCTCTTAGAATGGCATTGTTCATTTGCTGTACATTATTGTACATAAATTTTACCGAACATCATATTCAGATTCTGTATGGTGCTCAAGAAGGTAAAAATATTAGAATATCTTTGCAAGGAAGCAAAAACTAAGCACACAAATTCAGTTCTCAGTACCAGCTAATATAGATGGCATCCAATTTTAAATTATACCCTGAGATTATTCCTGTCAACTCAAAGAGTATAATCCTAGGTATTCTCAAAACTCACAAAAAAATGAGAACTAAAACTTGTAAAACCCAGCCTCTGCTAGATACACAAATATTTTTCAAACTAGTAACAATCAGGGTAGAAGGGGAAGGAATGGGAAAAATGGAAAATAAAACATGACAATACAACACAGTGGAAAGTGATTTGAGGAAACATACTACCTCATGCTCTCTCTTTTTTTGTGGTGATTAAGCTGAAATTTGAGATTCATGCTAAGCAAGTGCCCTACCACTAAGCTACTTCCCTAGCTTCCACCTTCCATTCTTTGTTGGTTTTGGGGACACTCAATTATGCTAATAAATCTTCCTGTGGTTAAACTGTATGCAGGATAACTAAAAACTATTGTGAATATTTAACCTTAAATATCTTATAATAAAAAGACATTGCCATTAATTCTACAGGTAGTACCTTGGTTCATAAATTTGATTCTTTACATGCTTCTGGTTGCAAACTGAGTTGGATGAGAACCAAATCAAATACGATGGTTAGGTTCCATGTTGACCATATGGGGAAAGTGGATGCAGTTCTTGTCTAGTTTGATTTGTGACCAGAATTATGGACAGAATTCAGTTCATGAACTGAGGTACCACTTGACCCACCCTGTGCTTTGAATGCATCTATCTCACTTTCTTGTCACTTGCTGAGGCAATTTGGGAAGTCTTATCCTTAGTTGCACTGTTAAGGCTGTATCAGTGTCTTGAATCAATTCACAATGTTTATTTTTCAAGGTCATTTTGACTTTTGGTAAGAGTTAGAAGTCACACAATGCCAGATCCAGTGAAGATTGATAAAGATATGATGTAAACTTTAATTTGACAAAAACTGCTATCGATGAAAACTTTTAGCTGCTTCAGAAGAAGGCAAGAATGACGGAATAAATCTATCTGAAGCAAGGGAGTATATTTTAAAGGGAATTAATGGTAGTGTGTCCCTTAGTGCAATAAATTTTTTAAAGTTTTTAAACATGCATTATATATTCTGAGTACACTTCATACTGCACATCATGCAGTAGCCACTAATCACATATGGCTGCTGAAATTAAAATTAAAATAAATTCATAATGAAGTCCCTTAGTTGGGAGTGGTATGCATGCCTGTAATCTCAGGACTCGGGGAGGCTGATGCAGGAGGAGAGCCACAAGTTTGAGGCCAGCCTGGGGTTCAAAGTGAGTCCAAGGCTAGCCTGAATTACATAGCAAGACTCTGTCTCATAAAAACAAAAAAAATCAAGTCCCTTGGTTGTACAACTCACAGTTCAAGTGCTAACCAGCTAGTATGACTAGTGAATATCATCACACTGGAAAATATAGGTAATACAAGACTTTTTGTTCCTGGGAGAAAGTTGCAGTGGACAGCACTATCCTAAACTGCTACTGCTTTACAAAATACAATGGGAGCCCAGAAACAGCAAGGTTCCTGTCAGGCATTATGGGCTCTGGGTCTTTAGAAAGCATCAATGGCCTAAATGCTGATCTTTCAAAATTTCAGCACAGCCAGGTGTGGTGGTACGTACCTGTAATCCCAGCACTCTGGAGGCTGAGTTGCTAGGTCATGTACTGTATTTACCCAAAAGTAAGACCTAGCCAGAAAATAAACCCTACACAATTTTTTTCAGGACGTTAAGATAAGCCCTACCGGAAAATAAGCCCCAGTTAAGATCTTCAGCCAGAAAGACACTGTTAGCATGTCTGTTGTAACACATGATGGATATATCGAATCATAAAATAGTAACTACTAATAATCTTACTGGCATTAAATACTTAGAATAAATAATATAAATTATAATTACAAACACCCAAGCAGTTGCCTCTGAACAAGAGATAAAAGGATAGGTACACAGATGAACTTGAGAGCTACTGCCAAATGACCAATCAGAGTACAGACACAATGTATGAATAACAAGCATACTTTATAACAAACTGACAGAGTCGTATCTAACACTAATTTCATAATTCAGTATGTCCTGTGTTGTAAGAGATGTACTCAATGCACTTGTACAAAATAAAGATAAGTTTTCTGAATTTTGGTTCTGCAATTTTTGTTCACTTTTATGTGGACAATCTTTTATTCCATCATTAATCATCCTCATTTTTTTTTTTTTTTTTTTGGTATTGGCAATCAAACTTAGAACCTTGCACTTGCCAGCAGGTGTTTGTACTGCTAAGCTATATTTCTGGCCCAGTCATCCTCATTTTTTTTTGCCACACTTGTCTCAGGAGACTTCAGTTAACATCTGATTTGATGGAAACTTTGTAAAGTCTTGTCTGCAAGAAGTCATGATTTGGGTGAATTCATGGAATAAAATCATTGACAGCTGTATTATGAATATACTATGAATAGGCTATATGGACAAGAAGTGCTCATTTAAGGAGTGCTCTATTGCTGGACATGAACAATAAGGGCCAACAATTCTACAGGAAATGAAGTTGCAAGAAATTTACACTGGAATTTGGGGTTTGGAAAGTTTCAATGATGTTCCAGAAGAAGATGACTTGACTGCAAATGAATAAATGAAGATTTTTGTATATGAATAAATGTAGGTTGTTATACATGAAAAAATAAGACATTCCCTGGAAATAAGCATTATTGAGTCTTCTGGAGCAAAAACTAATACATATAAGATCCAGTCTTATTTTGGGGGAAATATGATTAGTACAGTAAAACTAAATTTTCTGAGAAACTGTCATAGTTTCCAGTGTACCACCTTCTCAAAGTGTACAAGGGTCTCACTTTCTCTATATACTCACCAACACATATTCATTCCATTCTTTTTTTTTTTTTTTGACAGCAACTAATGTAATAGTGTGAAGTGACATCATTGTAGTTTGAGTTTTCACTTCTCTAATGATTAGTGATGTTGGGCATTTTTTTATGTGCTTATTTAAGCCATTTATGTATTTTTAAGAGAAGTATTCATTCATACACTCTGTCCATATTTGAATTGGGTTCTTTTTATTATTGAGATTTCCTACTATTATTAATGATACTAGCTGGGGTTTAAGTGTTTTGCCTGGTTGATTTCTCAATGATTACATTAACATTTTCTAACTTGAGTGCATGAATATTTGAGACCAGTCCAGGCAATACAGCCAAGACTCTATAACAAAACAAAAAAATGAAACAAAACATAACTTTTCTACAGAGAAATGGGAAACTAACAGGAACCATATTTCATGTTTAATTTTAGCTAATAAATTCTCCAAGAACTGACTACAGCTATTCTGGAGGCTCAAGTATATAGACTTTAAATACAAATAAATTATCATCACTCAAATATCAATGAAGGTATAAGCATAAAGAGTTTTGTACTCTGTTGAATTGTAAGAAAAAAGAATAAATTTTGAGATAAAGGCATTTTTACCTTTAATATCCTTATCCAGGGCAAGATGGAATAAGTGCAGGCTTGATCATAAGAAAACAAATATTTACAATGTGTAATGCAGAAATCATCTTACCTGATCTGCTGTAGGGATATGGGCATTTTAATTTGCTGGTAGTAATCAGGGTATTTTTTCTTCGAAGGCAAATGGAAAAAAGGTTCCGCTATTAGCTGCCCTTGGTTATTCCGACAGCTCCTAACTGTGTCATAAAGCTGATAAAAAGGATTCGAAACATCCATAAAGGAAGTGATACTCTCTGCTTCTGATTCTCCTTCTTCATAACGTGCAGCTGGAAAGTCAAAAAAAGGATATTTAGAAGTGCGGAAAAGAAGGGGTGAAGGAACCACACTTCAAAGCTCTTCTGACAACCTTGCAGATTAGCTAAACACATTTGAGAACAATTATTTTGAAATAGTTTTTAACCTTTATTAAAAATTATGTCAAGGATAAAAATATTACTCAGAAATAGTACATCAAGTAGTAAAAGTTACAAAGGTTTTTTAAAAATTACAAAAAAACTCTCTCCAGTACAGGAATTAAACCCAGGGCCTTCACATAGAGGCACATTCTCAGCCCTTTTTTTTATTTTGAGAAAATGTCTTGCTAAGTCACTGAACTGCACCTTCCATCTTCCCACCTCAGCCTCCCAGAATGTTAAGATTACAGATATGTACCACCAACTCTGCAAAATTTATAATGTGCTTGCTTTTTAATGTGCTTTCTTTGCTGTTGGCCAAAAGCAAGAAGCCACTCAAGGATTTTAGAGCTAAAGTAACAACATAAAGTTTAGTGCCTTAGTTTGGATGGAATGTTCTCTTATGGTGCATATTATGTAAAAGGCATGTGTTACGGTTTGTGTCTGTATGACCCCTCATGCAGCCATGGTGGGAGTGCTTTTCGGAGGAAGTTGAATCTAGTTTGTGATTGACTCATGGTGCGATGCTGAGATAAAGATTGTGAGTGCCCACTTGCCCTAAGGCAGGCAGCCTGCATACAATATAAGGGACAGAATGTCAATGTCTCTCTGTCTGTCTGTCTGTCTGTCTGTCTGTCTGTCTGTCTCTCTCTCTCTCTCTCTCTGTTGTTTTTGGTGTCTTCTGCTGCCATGAACTACTGCCCCTCTGCCATGTGCCATTCTTCCTTGGAGCCATGTGATTAGGGACAGAAATCTGTACAAACTGTGCGCTAAATAAGTCCTTTAGCACCGGTTGCCAGGTATTTTGGCTCAGCAATGAGAAAAGTGACTAAGTCAGCTTGGTCCCCAAAGAGCTAGTAGTGGAAAGTAAGTGGGGTATAGTGGGAGGTTTTCCAGTCATTGAGACATGTCCTCAAAAGGGTCAAGAGGACTCTGTGTCTCTGTCTCCTTTCCTCTGTCATGAGACGAATCATTTTGGTCTACGATATGATTCTGCTATGATATACTGCCTTGCCACAAGTCTAACAGCAATGGATCCACCTAATTATAGACTAGAACTTTGGAAACTGTGAGCCAAAACAAGGTATTTCCTTAAGCATCTCAGGTATTTGTGCCCAAATGTCCATCAACTGATGAATGGATAAAGATGTTGTTTTTCTTCTTCTTCCTCTTCTTTTTGTATACAATGGAGTACTCCTTTGCCATAAAGGTAAGTTTAAGACATTTCTAGCTAAATGGATGCACCATGAGACCATATACTTACGTGAAATAAACACACGTTTAACTACCACATTGTTTCTCTGATGTGAGAAATCAAAAATGTAGATAAAGACTAAAATGTGTAACAGATTCTGGGAAATGGAAAGAAAATACTAAAATAAGAAGAGGAACAAGGGCGAAGGGGAGTGGAATGGAAAAAAAGTACAGCAACAATAACAATAACAAATTGAAGGAAAAAAACAGAAACAAAGCTTTTGTAAATAAGCAAGGCAAGAGGGGATGGAGGAGGGGAAGGAAATGGGAAAAAAAAAGAAAATATATCATGTACAGGCAAAATTCTCATGATGAATGTTATTATTATGTGTATCTAAAAGGTACCAATAAATTTTTTTTAAAGGTAGAGTCTCAGTATATAGTGGAGGCTGGTCTCAAACTCAAGAAGATCCTCCTGCCTCAGTGTTCCAAGTGCTAGGTAGGCATATGCCACCATGCCCAGCACACCAGTAAAACTGAATAACAAACAAACAAAAGATGGGCTAGATACATGCATAAGCCCCAGGACAAATGTAATAACTATGTACTACTGTACAGATGCACTAATAAAAAAAATGAAAAAAAAGTTGACCAATACATTTAGAATAGCATAAATTTAGATTAGGCTGATTATGTTAAACACAATTTTGTCTTAAATATCTGTGACTCTGCCTCATTGATCTATCACATCTGAGGTATATTCCATTATAGAGGTAATTTTTAGGTATAAGCTGAATTGTTAAAAACACCAGAACATACAAACATATAATTATTTTTATACAAATAGAAAACAGATTTAAAAAAAAAGAAAAAGAAAATAGATTTTTCTCATTTCCCTGAATTCATTAACAGTGTATAAGACAATTTCAATTTTCCTGGATAGATTAGGTAAGAACAAAAATCACTTAGTAAGTATGTAGTTACAAACCTGATAAGCAACACTGCTAGGTAATCCTAAAATATCACACAAGACAGCCATCACTTCTTTTTTAAGTAAGAAAACTGATCATAAAGAGGTAATGATATACACAAGGTCTGTTACCCTGTAAATCAGTCAGTACGGATCTGAGCCTAGAGTAATGGAGTTAAGAAACAGACAAGGATTTGAAAATAGTCTTTTCTAAACTACTACTGCTGATCTTTTCCAATAAAGAGCTGGCATTTAGTAGATTTATTCCTAGATTATTATAATAATCCCTAGATTATTATAATAATAATAATATTATTATTATTATGGTTCTACTGTGAATAGTATCTTTTTTAAAATTAATGTTCTTTCTTTTTTATTGGTACCGGGAATTGAACTCACGACCGTGCACTTGCAAGGCAGACGCTTATGCCACTGAGCTAAATCCCCAACCCTTAAAAATTAATTTTCTTTTTGTGGTATATTCCAGAAATGAAATTAATTTCATGAATAGTATCTTTTTAAAAATTAATTTTTTGTGGTTTATTCCAGAAATGAAATGTTTTTCTATAATGCACCTTATTATATTTAAAATTATTCTAATTTTTAATGATTTATCTGAAAATCTCGAGTAGAAAAGAGAAATACAAGGAAAGAAAGAAAGAAGAGAGGAGAGGAGAGGAGAGGAGAGGAGAGGAGAGGAGAGGAGAGGAGAGAAGAGAAGAGAAGAGAAGAGAAGAGAAGAGAAGAGAAGAGAAGAGAAGAGAAGAGAAGAGAAGAGAAGAGAAGAGAAGAGAGAAGAGAAGGGAAATACAATTTATTGGGGATATAGTTCAGTGGCAAGTGCCTGCCTGGCATTGCAAGATCCTAAGTTCAATTCCCAGTAAAAAAAAAGAAAATACAATCTATCAGTTGGAATCTTTCCACATCTTTGTTCTTTCCTATCCCTATCCTTATACTCTCTTTCACACTGTTGTGAAAGTACTAGTACTTTGACTAATGTACATTATTTATCTTATTTCTGATAGTAAAGATTGTTAACATCTCTCCCTCAAAAATGGAAATGGATTTTATGAAGTTAGAAAGGATGTTTATTCCTAATTTGCTAAATTTTAATCATGAATGAGAATTATAGTATTTATCAAATCCACAAGCTGAGCCAACTGAATGGTTTCATTTCTTTAATCTTAATGTTATATATGATATTTTGGGGGTGGCTGGGCAGGGTCTCACTATGTAGTTCAAGGTTGCCTTGAATACACTATGTAGCCCAGGCCAGCCTTAAACTCATGGTGATCCTCCTGCCTCAGCTTTCCAAGTACTAGTACTAAAGTATGTGCTACATATGCAGCCTATGATATTTTTATGGTTTATGTCGATGTCCACTGCAAAGCCTCATGTGGTAATGGGGGGCAGGCTTTAAAGAAGTAACTGAATCTACAGTGGTGCTAGGAGTAAAGGTGTATGATTAGTAAATTAGTCCACTGATTGATTTGGCACAGTTTTGGCTAAGATTAAGGGTGTGAGTGCTACACCTGCCCTAGGGCAGGTAGTCTGAATGTACAACATAAGGGAAAGAAAGGGTTTTGTGCTTTCTTCCCTTGTTGCTTTTGCTACCTTCCATTGCCACCAACAGTTGCCTCTCTGCGAAGTGCCACTCTGCCTTGAAGCCAGTTGATTATGGACTGAAACTTCTACAAACTGTGGGCCAAATAAACCTTTCCTCCTTTAACTTTGGGGTGTCAAGTATTTTGTATCAGCAACGAGAAAAATAACTAAGATACTTTTTAAAAGAAAATCTTGTCTTATTTACTTATTGAATTGGGGTCTCATTAAGTAGTTCAGGCTTGCCTTCAACTCACTATGAAGCCCAGGTTAGCCTTGAACTCACAGCAATCCTCCCGCCTTCTAAGCACTGGAATCACAGGTGTCTTACCACCATGCCCAGCTTTAATTATATCCTTTAAAACACTGTTAGATCATATTTATAAATTGTATCTCTAGTGTAAAAGTAATAAGAACTATAAGAGTAATAAAACCCTAAATATGTAATTGCTATTATAAAAAAGAGAGGAAAAGAAAAGAAAGTGCTCTAAGGGATATAACTGCATGTATGTTTGAGTGTATAAAATAGATGACCATATTGCTGAATCTTTGTTGGCTCATTGAGCAGAACTGTTTGCAGTCTCACTGTTTGAATGTCTACTACATATCCTTTAATTTTGTAACTTGAACAACTATATCCAAGATGACAATATGTAATTTATCAACTAGTGATTTCTTGGTGGGTTTTTTTCTCTTTTTTTTCTTTTAGAATTCTGTACTGTTGCTACCCTTTTTTTCTGTTTTGCTTTTTTTCCCTCTTTAAATAAAATGTGTAATTGCTATTGTAAAAGAGAGGAAATAGGAAGTGCTATAAAAGATATAACTGCATGTATATTTAAGTGTGTAGGACTGATAACCATATTTTATCAACTAGTGATTTCTTACTGCTTATCTTTTTTTGGGAAATTCTGTATTATTTCTACCTTTTTTCTGTTTTTTTTTCTCTTTAAATAAAATTTAAAAATAATAAAAAAGAAAAGAAAAAGAAAACAACCAAAAAAAACAAAACACTGCTAGATATTGTGTGCTTATATTTTGTTTAGTTTTAATATTTAGGTATATTAGAGCCACACAGTGGATTAAGGAACTCTCTTTTCTATTTTACGTCGAAGTTTGTATAAAAATTTGTGCTTCCGGAGGACTAAGAGTATAGCTCACTGATAAGAGTGCTTGCCTGGGGCCGGGGGTTTAGCCCAGCGGCACAAGCACCTGCTTGGCAAGCATGAGGTTGTGAGTTTAATCCCTGGCACTGCCCTCCCCACCAAAAAAAAGAGTGCTTGCCTGTACTCCTGGGTTTGAGCTCCAGCACCAAAAAACCCAAAAAACAAAAACTTCAGAATTTTGGCTTTAGAGTTTTATGCACAGATTTTTAACTGCTAACTTCTTTAAAGTTTCTATGGCTAATTGGCATTTTTAATCCTCAGTCAGCTTTATATTTTTACCATTTTCTAGGAATTTGTTAATCTAAAATTTTAAATTTCTTTGCATAAAGGTATCATCTATTCTCTTTTTAAAACTCCATAATACTTCCTCTACCCCAATATTATTTACTTACGTCTTTCTGCTCTGCTCCTGATAATCTTAGCACAAATTTACCTATTTTATTAATACTGTAGGTTCCAATAAAGTAATTTTAGAATGTATTGGTTTCTTCCAGTACTACACAGGTTTCTTTCTTTTTTTTTTTTTTTATTTTATTTTAAAGAGGATAAAACAGAATAAAACCAATAAAAACAAACCAGTGTAAAAGATACAGGACTTCAAAACATTACAAAATCAACAATAGCTACCATAATGCTTTTTGAGGTCTTCAAAATAGCTGCAGATAACTTCAGATATATTGAAAATCAAACAGAACAGAATAGAAACAATAAAAACAAAAACAAACAAAAAAAATGAATGCAATAAAGGACTTCAAAATAAGCCTATAGCAAACCCAAAATTGCTACCATAATATATTTTGCTATCTTTGAAATAGCTGCTCCTGCCACAGGATTTAATATAATCAAACAAAACAAAAGAGAGTAAAACCTAACTCAACAAAACAATGGAAACAATACATGACTTCCAAAACAAGACCATAGGGAATCAACAGTGTCTGCAACCCTCAGAAGGAGATCCCTCTTAGATGTTACACTGAGTATCACTCTGAACCTATGATCAGACCACTGGCCACAGACCTGCAATGGTATGTATGTATGTATGCATGTGTGTGTGTTGTTGGTACCTCATTTGTCAGCTCATGTGCTGGAAGAGGCTGGGGTCCTTTTGTTCCAGCCGCCAGCGGCCTGAACATGGTGCTGGTTCCCAGACAGGGTTTGCTTGCTGATGCGGCTTTGTTTTTTCTACTCCCGTTTTTTCTACTCCCGGTCTGCAAATGGTGCTGACTCATGCGGAGAGGCTGGAGTCTCCAGGTTTCCTTTTTAATGAATTTAATGTCTCTTATTCATTTGCCATCGTGTTTATTTTTCCATTTTCTTATTTGCTTATGCTAGATATCTCACTTCCTTTAGCTTTTTTTCTTTTTTGAAACACTTCGGCCTATCAACTTCTTTTAGGAGTTATCAGTTTATCTGTTCCCTACTAGTTATTGTTGTTTTTTGACTTTGTTTTGTTTTTTTTAGATGGGGTCTTGCTATGTAGTACAGGCTGGACTCAATCTCGTATCAATCCTGCCTCAGTCTCTCAAGTGCTGAGATTACAGGTGTATGCCACCACACCTGACTCTATTAGTTTTGGTATGTTTTATTTTTCATTATTGCTACTGTTCAGTTGTTTTTTTGGTGAGGGGTACCAGGAATTAAACTTAAACCTTGTAGCTTGCCAAACAGGCGCTTTTGCTGCTGAGCTACATCTCTGGCCCACTATTGTTCAGTTTTAAGTATTTTAAACTTTTCTATGTAATTTTTCTTTTAACCTGTTTATTATAAAAATTTCTATAAGTTCAGGTTGTAAATTTTTATCTTTTCATTATTAGTTGATAGCTGTCGTGCAGTCAGAAATATTATTTGCATAATAATCATTCAAATTTATTCAAAATTTGTTTTATGGCTAAGTAGGTGGTCAGTGTTCTGGAGTGCCAACCTGGGAAGAATATGTGTTCTTTAATTGTAGAATACATATATCAATATATATGCATATATCATATATATTATAGTAAATTGAGTAATAGCCATCAAAACATATTCATGTCTCACAAAACCAAAATGGCAAGAGATTCTGCAGATGTAGTAATCTTGACACAGAGCAATTAACCTAGATTAAGTCAGTGGGTACTTAAATGAAATCACAAGGATTTTTTTATGGTTCAGATCTAAAAAAGCCACCCAAAGCCTTCTGTGTGATAGCTGGTACATTGCTATTAGGAGGTACAGTCTGGCAAGAAGTATTTCCTTCCTCAGCTCCCATCATTACTCTCCACTTCCTGGCTGCCATGGCCTGAGCAACCTTCCTCTACCCAGGCCCTTCTACCATGCTGTTTTTGTGTTTAAGCCACCCAAACATGGACTGGAACTTCTCAACTGTAAGTCAAAATAAACTTCTTTAAGTTGTAGGTATCAGGGAATTTTGTCCTAGCAATAAAGAAAGTGACTAAGACAAGAGTCCAACAAAAGGAAGGAAAGAAAGCCAGATACAGTGGCACATACCTGTAAATCCAGCTTTCTGGGAGGTTGACACAGGAGCATACCAAGTACTACCCTAGTCTAAGCAACTCTGGAAGACCCTATCTTAATAATAAAAAAGAAGGCCAGGGATTTAGCTCAGCAGTGTAAGCACCTGCCTGACAAACGTGAGGTCGCAAGTCCAATCCCTGGTACAAATAATAATAATAATAATAATAATAATAATAATAAAGAGGTGGGCTCTGGGGATATAGCTCAGTGGCACAAGTGTCTGCCTGGCAAGAGTGAGTTGTAGGTTCAATCCCAGCAAAA